>PIJE02000823.1:40000-154591 GCA_002895965.2 Coryphaenoides rupestris | reverse complement strand
ACGGATCAACAGACGCTCCTCCCTGCTCCTCCATCAGCCATACACACTACCCACTGTGTGTGTGGCTGTGTGGGATGTTTGGTGTGTCGGGTGTTCTTCTCCCTTCTCGTTCATGATATCCCAGCCTTTGTGGTGTTTTTCAGACGGTTCTGGGCCATACGCCCATTTTTTCAAGGCATTGCGACACTTAACACAAAGTATTGTATTTAAAACTGTTTGAATTAATTTATTCTTTGGCCTCCCTTCCCATGAAAACCCTGTCTAAGCCGCTATGCCGTGAGACATTTTTAACCCGCTCTGTGTGTCTATTGCGAGTAGTTTGTAGAGCAGGTCTAGGTTGTGCAGGTGTAGGTGTGCATGTGTGTGCACGGCAGCGCGTGTGTTGTACGCGACGTGAGCGAGGGCCGGCGGCGCGTCTCTGTTGTGGGCTTGATCTTCCGAACGGCATTGATTTTCTGCCATTATTTGATTTGCAGTATTTGTTTTTCCATTTGCTGTATTATGGGTAATGCGGCGACGTAGTTGTGTGATGTGTGTGTGTGTGTTGTGTGTTGGTGTTTGTGTTGTGTGTGTCTTACGTTTCAGAAATAAAAAGGGAGAAATGAGGTAGTGATCAAAGTAAAAAACGAATGGTCATCCACAGGGCTCAATATGGCGAGAAGTGTGAAACGCGCATCCAAATCAGGGAGATGTGCATCGGGGATGGCGTCGAAATGACGTTCCTGTCAGCACTGTCTGGACTTTTCCAACTCCGACGTTGTTGACTCTGCTGTGGTCGTTTTCTTATTATAGATCAGAAGTTGTGTGGGACCTTGTCCATCGAATACAAAACACTACTTTCATAGTGCGGGGCATTGTCCACACACTTCCAAATAGCACAAAATAATAACTATGCTTAAGAGGGAGAGAGAGAGTCAAGAAAGATGTGTGTGTTATGTGAGAGAGAGAGAAGAGAGAATGAGATGGGGGAGGAGAAGAGAGTACAGGAGAAGAGACATTGAATTTGAGCCTCTGTCAAAGCAACTGTCCTCCGGGAGCGTTATGCTCTTTTCCCCTGTTCAGCTCGATGACCTTGGGGCAAGATAACCTGGTTTCGAAATAGGGGATTAGCCCAAATGCCTGTGCAGGGCTTGGCAACCCTTAAATTAGTTGTGTGTGTGGTCGGTGAGGTTGTGGTGTGTGTGGTGTGTGGTGGTCCTGGGGGTCAGGAGTTTACGAACGGAGCCCACCAACTGTTATGGACGTGTGATTTTCACTCTCAAGCTCAGCGACGAAGAAGGAGAATGGTGATTTGAGGAAGAGAGAGAGAGATATGAGAAGAGAGAAGACGATAGAGAGCGTAGATGGAAGGCAAGTGACAATTGACGAGATTTGTGTGCGCTTATATGTGTGAAATTTTGTAATCGGTGTGTGTGTGCGTGCGTGCATGCATGCGTGCGTGTACAGTATATGTTTGATGTGTGATGCGGTGTGTCGCGTGTGACGGGTGATGTCATATCGCCATGGCTCTTTACAGACAGGTGTGGGTTGAGGGGCCCATACCAGGGAAATCCCTGCCGGTTGGCCAGAACATGCGAATGATCAGACAGACATGTGCGGGACAGATAGAACAGACAGACATACAGACAGAAGACAGAATTGACAGACTTCCTCTCAAACATCTGACTGGGTTACTCAACCCCATTCCAACCCCCGAAGTCAACTCTTCGCTCACACACAACACACGCACACCCACCCACACACAGACACACCACAATCTTTCTTACAATGTTACATTACAGCTGCATTTATGGGCATTAAGAGATTGCTTCTGGCCACTTGATGACACAGTGCTTACATCATATGTCTGAGAGAGTGTGAAACACATATATTCGCTCTCACAAGACAGCGGGTTCAACGGGGGTGGCGTCACGAAACTTAGACCCGAGAGTCGGGCGGGCTGGGGAGGGGATAGTACGGGCGCCTGACACACTTCATTGCGACACACACACAAACGCAGCTAGCAAACAACAACAAACAAACACATACATTACGCACAACAAACATCAAGCACAAACCGGTAATATTCCATATAAACGTAATTGACTCACAGACACATTTACGAAGATGACTCACTGGCAATTCTTCGGAATTGTAATAGCGGGTTTGACGGTTAGAACCTTTCCTTGCTAGACGGAGAACTTTGCGAACTGCCAAATGGTTTCATTTCAATTAATTTCGCATACAGGAATCTTGTTGAGCACGAAGCGACCCCACCATCTTACCCGCCCTGGGACTGCTGGACCAACCCCCCCAACACAGCTGACTCCATCCCTTATTGCTTGTTTGTTTTCGGACTTATGTTTTGTAACTTTTCTTTTTTTCGGCGTGTTCGATTGTTGTTTTATTCTCTTTCTTTCACTTTCTTTCTTCTACTCCTCGGTTTTCGTTTCTCTTTCTACTGCATATTTTCTCTCTTCGAAGGAGAAAACCTTTGCGTGCTCCTCGATGTTGATTCATGCGCTGCTTAACACAGACCCTCATTATTGGAAATTGCTCCGAGGCAGTCATTGAGAGGTATTAACTTCCGGTTCAGCGTCAGCTGTGAAACATCGCCAATGTAAACCGTAGCTAGGGGCAGCGCGCCTCGGTCAATGTATCTAGGTCAGTAAAGTGTTATGTTTTTGCACAGTGCGAGGCTCAGATTGTATTAGAGGTCTGACAGAGGTTATGGAACGGATCCCGGCAGAGGAATACAACTTATTTTTGTTTTTTTCTTTATCGGTCACAGATGCCAGTCTGTTTGTCTATTTAGTGCGTCTAACAAGTGTCACCTCAAGGAGAAAGTCTCGCTCGCCGAATCTCACAAGAGCGTCATCCACAGTTGTGGAAATGGCAATAATCAGCCTTGACTGGCAGAACATCTTTGAGGTAACGCTGAGCGCTGCTTTCTGTAGTCCAACACAACAAACCTCTTGTCAGAACTCCTCTCTCCAACTCTCACTCAACTTCCCATCTTTCTCTTCCTGCAACAACTCAACTCTCGCGAGCCTTCTTGAGCGGGACTCGGTTAGACACAACAAATAACAAACAGGCTGGATCAAGCTAAAGGTAAAGGAACAACTTGTACTGTATGGATCCTTTCCATAATGTTGTCACTTATAATAACAATCCGAGCCGCTCTGTGGTGAAAACAAGGACGGAACCTACATTACCAGGGCTCTGCTGCCCCAAAGGTTTATATTGCAGACGTTTCGTGGCTGACATCTGAAACGTTCTCCCTCAATACTGGGCCCATTTCAAAAATTGTTCTCCGCATTAGTCACTTAGACCCCAAAATGATGGGAAAATAGAGTCCAGGTTGAGAAATCCTCAAGTTCTCCTTTAATGTTTGAGACCCTTACTGACGTGTGTGTGTGTGTTATAATTACGTGCATGTATGCGTCTCAGTCTGTGTGTGTGTGTGTGTGTGTGTGTTTATGTCCGAGCGCGTGCACGTGTGTGTGTGTGTTATGTATGTATGTGTCTGTGTGTGTGTGTGTGTGTGTGTGCGTGCGTGTGTGTGTGTTTATGTCCGAGCACGTGCACATGTGTGTGCTGTGAACACACCTGCCGGCTGTTTCCCAACACTGGAGGATTTGGCCGAAGGTCCATGTTGAAATGAAAAGTGTGAGAAGTCATTGTGGTGGACAGGGGGCTGTGCGGACACACACAATGTGGCGCCCCCCCCCCCCCCCCGCCCACCCTCTGCTGTAAAGTGCTACATCCTTCCTGCAGCGTTTCAATGCGCTCTGTTCTGCTGGATGAAGGAGACGGGACGCACGCCAGCACCTGGTCGGCTCCATTCAGGTCCTCACTCACGGCCCTCCTCACACACCCACACACACATGGATATGTCCCCCCCCACCCCCACCCACCCACCCACCCATGCACTTTCACAAGCAGACAAACATGCTAAGACAAACACATATATACACACACTCATACACACACACACATACACGTACATGCATTCTGACATACACACACATATGCATACGCATGCAAATACACACACACACACACACACACAAATAAATAAACACACACAACCACCACATAGATGTACACATATCCACACATCCACATCCCACACACACACACACACACACATTCTGACATATACACACACATACGCATACAAACACTCAGTTGCACACACACATACTAAAACACACACACACACACACACACACACAACACACACATAAACACACACACACACACACACACACACACACACACCCACACACACACACACACACACACACACGCAGACACACAAATACAAGTTGTTTGTGTCATAGTATCTGTTATGTCTCAATTGGTTCCTCACGTGTTTCTCATACATGTGCAAACAGGCCCACCGTGCACCATGGGCTCACAGCACGCATGCATACGCGCACATTGCACCTTGTGCTCCTCTATTAATACCTGCCCCTCCATACTCGGCAGATGAGTCAAGGTGTCATAACAGCCAGACTGAGATCAGCTGCTGCCCACACCCCTGGACACACACACACACACACACACACACACACACACACACACACACACACACACACACACACACACACACACACACACACACACACACCAAGCCCAACCCTTTACCACCACACCTGAGTCACCTCAGCCTGGCCCGACCACAACTCAAGCCCCCGGGAGCTTACGAGGCTTAGGGCCCTCGTAGGACCTGTTGGGCCTCCCAAACGCCTCCCAAGCGCGAGTCATCGGCATGCGGCGCTAAGGCTACGCTAAGCTACCTCTGGAAGCCTCAGAAATGTAGCGTGTTGCAAGCGTGGTTAGCCGACTCAGGGGAGGCATCGGAGTCGTGGTCGTTGTCCGTTGTTCTCTCCGGGTGCCGGGCCTCGCTGACGGCGGTTTACCGTAGAATTCTCCATGCGTACGCTGAGGGGAATTGCGGCGGGCTCCCAGGGAAAGCCAGGTCTGCCGTTAGCAGCCGAGCGGTCCTGTATGTTGTCAGTGTGAGTGTGTGTGTGTGTGTGTGTGTGTGTGTGTGTGTGTGTTTGCACGTGTGCTCAGTGCTGCGGGTCTTGCGTCGGTTAACGCCGTGTTCCTGGCAGCATGTCGCCCCCTAGTGGCGGCGATCCGGCACTGTCGTCACCGCAGGCCTTCTGAACCTCGGCCACGATGTCCAAGTGATGACGACAAGCACCAAAATCACGTCAACGCTAAAACATGCAGATTAAAGAAAAAAAAGAAAATCTTTACGCAGGCTGTTATGTTGTGTTTGGTTACCAGTCATTAACTTTCAGCGACTCTTTCCTCACAAAACAGTCATTAATTCAATAAAACCAGAGAGGAAAGGAAAGGGGGTGGTGTGTGTGTGTGTGTGTGTGTGTGTGTGTGCGCGCGTGTGTGTGCGCGTGTGTGTGTGTGTGTGTGTGGGGGGGGGGCAGGTGATTCCCAGAATAGCTCTTGGCATCGTGGCGCGCATTAGCATTGGTGTACCTACACGGAATGTGTCTGGGAATGCATAAATAAGTGTGCGTGACCGATTGATGTCATTAACTCACTCGAGAGTAAGTCTGTCTTGTTTTTGTTGTTCAAAACAAGAGCAAGAAGCAAAGTGCTAGGGAGAGAGAGAGAGAGAGAGAGAGGGGAGGGGGGGGCCCTGGTGCGTGTGTGTGTGTGTGTGTGCGCAGATTCCAGTCAACCTGACGATGACGTCACTACCGGGGAATCTAACAATAAATGGGTTTTCAAGTCAAGTCAACAGTGATTGCAAAGGTTTTCTAATGCACAAATGAGAAAGGGGACAAAACAGCAAGAGGGCCCGTCTGGTACGCCAGCTGCACACCTGCTCTGTTTGACATAGCTCTATGTTCTAGAACTAGAGCTGTGTTTTACATTGCCAACCATTTTTATTGGACCTTTTTTCTCTCTCTGTCATTGACATTAGAAACTGTTTTACAAGAGAGCCCTGCATACATTCACAAATAGCAAAGAAATGCAAACAATGACGTGCAGCTCGATATCTCAGATCATTAATTTAAAGTTTAAAAAAAAAAAGATTTTTCTGTGTCTCTGTGGAGACCCAAGAGGTGTGTTGCTAAGTTACGTTGAGTTGGTCCAGTCCGGTGTAACACCTAGCATGCCAACATGGTACCTTGTAACTGGTAGTATGAATACAAGTATACAGTATAACTATAACAGATGTGTTCTTTGGTGCGGTTTTGACTTCGATTAGTCGTTAAATCCTTTTTTTTTTAATACTGAAATGACATAATTCAGTGTTTGATTGGGGCTGAGTTTCAAAATTCTTAATGGCTTCCAGGCTGTTTCCATAAAAATGGGAGGAATAAATAAATAAATCTCCAAAGTAAACAACTGTATTTCTAACGTAACGTGCGTATTTCTCACCCTCATTTGAGCCGAGTTTCTGATACAACAGCAAAATGTGCTGCTAGTTCCAACGTATGTTGTGGTGGTGGGTTGGGTTGCTGGTACTCCCCCCGCTCCCCTCCCCATGTCTTGGCAACTCCCATTGAACTTGGCTACAGTAAGTGGCGTGATTCAGAGTGAACAGACTGATAAACAACAAAACCTGCCACCACCACCACCTCCTCCTCCGCCTCCTCCTCCACCCCCACCATGGATACTGTACTGCCACACCACCACAACTCCAAGGCTCCTCCTGTTCCTCACCAGGCTGTTTTCATCACAGTCTGGATCATAGACTGTGATCAAAACAGTCTGGTGATGCATGTTTTCTACGAGTCTCCGGTTAAAGTCTTGTCTCCTTTGTGCCTCGTTGCGTGCTTTCACCCTCATTCACTACTTTTTCTCCCTCTTTTGTCTGCCTCCTATCTCTCTCCCCCCTCGTCGCTCCCGCCTTCCTCTTTGTCATAATTCCATAACAAACATAGGGTCCATTATGTGGACTGCCGGGGTTACCCACTGGTCAGCGCAGGGGCCTATCAGTGTGCTCATACATCAAGTCTTTATTAGGAGGAAGTCATTACGTTGCCACGGTGACCCAGCCTTGACCCCCCTACGGGTTAGATTAAACCACAGCCCCTGAGGTCAGGCGGAGGGGGGCGGGGCATCGCAAAGTTCAACCAATTAGATGCTGGTTGTGGAAAACCAACAAGCACTTTGGGACAGAATCCAAGGTTTTCGTAAGCTGTGTGTGTGTGTGTGTGTGTGTGTGTGTGTGTTAATGTTCTAATGCATGTGTCTAATGCTACGTGTAAAGTGCCCTTGGGCCTCTTGGAAGACACAATATAAATCAAGTTATTCTGACTATGATTATGGTTGTGATTATAATAATAATCATGAGTATTATTGTGTGTGTGTGTGTGTTTCCAGATTGTCTCGTCCTCCTGTCTTTTCCCTTGGGACGCAGCAACATCTAGTGGTCAGGCATTGTTTTTCAGTTTTAAGATGACATAAAGGGCTTTTTTAACACAGACAGTCAAAATTTCAAACTCATTTCCAAGAGGACCGATACAACAGACTAAGGTTGGGGATATATTGCCTGCATCCATTAGCATTTTACTCATCCATTGGACCTCCTGTTAAAACTCACTCATAATGATTACATCCAAATATTCAAATGGGGAACGACGACACCATGCGACGGCCGCGTGTCGCAGTGTTCCATGACACAGCACCGCCCCATTGAAGGAGGATCTTCAGAGGGAAGCAGGAAGTAAAGATTTTTTGCCCAGACTTTACCCAGCTACAATTGTGTGTGTGTGTGTGTGTGTTGTGTGTGTGTGTGTGTGTGTGTGTGTGTGTTTGTGACGTGTGCTAGCATTCCTACAGCACTACATCAATACGACAGCTCAGTTCATGCTGTGAATGATGATCCACTGGGAAAGAATGTTGGAGCACAGCTGGACTCATCACGTTTTCTATCCATAAACATCCCTGAGCAATGAGGGAAAAAAAATCAAGTCATGAGTAGTACGTCTTGCAACATGACAGCATGTATATTACAGACCTTTATCATCAATATTGCCATAGGTAGAAGTAGTAAAAGTAAAAACACTTTCATGTGCCCGCCTGGTTTCCTGGACTGGAGAGAAATAGGAGGTGTGTATGTATGTGTCTGTGTGTGTTTGTGTGTGTGCGTGTGTGTGCATGCATCTGTGTGTTTGTGTGTGGAAGCTGCATGTCACTTTGTGTACACTAATCAAGCTCTAGAGGAGAACTTCCCAACTCTCTGAGCTCCCATCGGCATCAATGTTAATTATTTTGAGTGTGTGTGTGCGCGTGTGCGTGTGCGTGTGCGCGTGCTTGCGACAATGCGCGCGGCGACGCAGCACAGGGAAGCCGGCCTGAGGCGTGCGATCATTGCTCTGACGCATCTGTTGCGATTAGTAATGAGCAAAAACCTGACCGGATGGCAAACACACACGCTGCCTCTGATCCCCAATGGGGGTGCGGGCGGGGTGGGAAGGGGTGGGGTACGTCAGCCCTAATAGCACGACGGGAAACGCTGCCATCCATTTTTTCGGCGCCAACACACACAAAAAAAACCTGCTCGCCCGAGCTCACCCCCGGAGAGAACTCTGTGTTGCAGATAAACAGCTGGGGGGGGGGGGGGTGACGGTTATATCTGTCCATAAACACACACACACACACACACCACACACACACACACACACACACACACACACACACACACACACACACATGCATGCAAATGCACACGCACGTGCATACACACAGGTAGTCAGGGTGCTATTTTGGAGCTATGAAAAGAAAACCAGACGAGTGAGCTTGCGTGAGCTGCAAGACGAAGCTAGGAGGAGAAGCTAGGAGCGCGGTGATGACACCCCTCCACGGCGCACTGCAGCTGCAACCACGGGCTTCAGTTTCTTCCCTGGCCGGGTCGGGAGAAAACAACAGAAGCTATAATGACACTCGACGCTACAACCCCAGTAGCCACAGTTAACTCACAGACAGGACAAAACAGTTGCTCGTCAATTTCTATCTGACACAGTTAGTTAAGAAACACATTCCCCTCGCATCGGTCACCAGCCAACCACAACCGGGCCAGTTAAGCAGCAGCCAGCAACCACAGTCTCACAGTCTCAAACCGTGTCCAAGCATCCACGGTTGGACACGGGGGGGGGATTTGTCGACTGTTTGAGACATATTGACACTAAAGGTGCAGAGAACGACGTCGCCTCAAGCTAAGTGCATGTACTACTGGGTGTGTGTGTGTGTACTACTGGGAGAGGGAAAATCAAGTCAGATTAGTCTCAATAATGACATTTGCACATGCCCACATTCACAAAGGTATTACAATGGGACCTTTGGCACCCGGGGGGGGGCCGTGCGTTCAAAACAAGCCGTTGCATCAAGCAGCAGGGCAGAAGTGGAGGACGCACCGCTGGTGAGCTGACACAGTCAGGCAGGTTATTGCTGATTGGCAGAAAAGATTCCCAGTGCTGCAGATCTAAAGAGATGAATGGCTAACGTGAGCTACATGCGTTGGGTGACTCACGTAAATAAACACGGTGTCCAATAGTGTTGTCACGATACTGGAATTTCTAACTTTGATACGATACCTTGAAAAGTATAAATATTCGATACCATTTTCGAAAAATGGACAACATTGAGGGCATAACAGTTTAGATTTTTATTAAAAGATAACAGGGCTATAACTTGACAACAGCAGAATGACTAGTAAACAATAATTAAAACTTTTTTGCATTAGTGAAAACAATAAGCACACAAATCAAAAGTAAAAAAACTGTGCAACCTTACGCATTTTCAAGTAACAAATTCTTCTTCTTGAGGTAGTGCACTTATTCAAAAGCCTCCGACTAATCACACATTAAAAGGTGCAAGTAAAAAAAACAGTGCAATCTTATGCATTTTCAAGTAACAAATGAAACAATACTCTTCTTGAGGTAGTGCACTTATTCAATTAAAAGGTAGCCAGCTAGCTAGCATAGTTCGTATTAGCTAGCTAGCTAGCTAACGTTAGCTAATAGCTGTAACAACGAACGCCAATGATGTTATCAGCTGTCGATATTATGAGCTATCAGTAGCTAGCTAGCTAGATAAGATAAGTTAATAGTTGACTGGGCCATTTAGTTGAATGCTTCAGTGATGTTGAAAGGGGAGCTGTCACCAACCTCTCTACATTCTTTATAGAGATCTGCGTGTCGTTTACTTGGAACCCGAAGTACTTCCAAACAGAAGTTCCAAACAGAAGTACTTCCAAACAGCACTTGTGACGTTTTCTTTATCCACAAGTTGCGGAGGCTCTGCCATCTTCAGATAGCCTGGAAATCCAGACCTACATCTATAAAG
This sequence comes from Coryphaenoides rupestris, assembly GCA_002895965.2. Classification (NCBI taxonomy): domain Eukaryota; kingdom Metazoa; phylum Chordata; class Actinopteri; order Gadiformes; family Macrouridae; genus Coryphaenoides; species Coryphaenoides rupestris. The sequence continues at coordinate 144,274 of PIJE02000823.1, read as the reverse complement.
CTGTAGGTCTGGTAATGAGCAATGAAAATGGCCCAACTCGAGGGGCGGCACCAAGCATGCGTTTGAAAATATCACTGCACGCAATTGGATAACACTACGACCAATCAGAAGAATACACGGGGTGACGTATCCAGAGAGACGGAAACGAGTTTGTTTTGGAGAATAGTTTGACAGAGAGACGTAAATGTAGCCTAATGGAAATGGAGCCACTAAACGACTTTTGCCGTTTTTGCAAGCAGAATATGAGAATAGTTGGTTTGTACAGATACTCAAGTTTAACTCTTTTATTGTAGCGGCCAAAGCCGTTTCAAACAACTGGTGTTCATCCGTAGCCATCTTGCAATGTTTACTGACTGATTCCGGACTGATTCCGTCGCAGCGCTGACGTCATCTGTTTAGCCCGCCTCTGGCCCGCCTATATCAGATACACCGATGTGATTGGTTGATGTTCAGAACAACAGCTCTCTCTCTCTCTCTCTCTCTCTCTCTCTCTCTCTCTTCCTTTCTCTCTTCTTCTCTCCATCCCTCTCAGTGGGAAGTTTATTTATTTCAATTTAGGAAATCATTCACAGATGCTGTGTCCCTTGATTTCTCCTTATGAATGTAATGGAAACATTTCATTAGTGACTCATGTGAATTGGTTGTAATAATAGTAGTGGAAGCACCTCGGTCACACACACACACACACACACACACACACACACACACACACACACACCACACACACACACACACACACACAACACACACACACACACACACACACACACACACACACACACACACACACACACACACACACACACACACACACACACACACACACACACACACACACACACACACACACACACACACACACACACACACACACACACACACACACACACAGACACACACACATACACACACACACACACACACACACACACACACACACACACACACACACACACACACACACACACACACACACACACACACACACACACACACACACACACACACACACAGACACACACACACACACACACACACACACACACACACACACACACACACACACACACACACACACACACACACACACACACACACACACACACACACACACACACACACACACACACACACAGTTTGCAGACACACACACACACACACACACACACACACACACACACACACACACACACACACACACACACACACACACACACACACACACACACACACACACAGACACACACACACAGACACACACACACACACTTACACCGATGACACACACACTTACACAGTTTACACATACGTCCACACACACACACACACACTTACACACACACACACACACACACACACACACACACACACACACACACACACACACACACACACACACAATTACACACACTTACACAGTTTACACACACGTCCACAGACACACACACACACACACACACACACTCCAATTGTTTACAGTGGCTTGTATTTACGCAAGTGGGTGTATTGTGTAACTATTATTAAGAATGACTTCAAACTGGGACACGCCAGGTAATTCTCACGACGTCACCAGTAGACTATGGCGTGACCGCTATCTATAAATATTCCTTTTTCTTTATAGCCTCCATCCTGTGCGTCATGATGTGGTTCAGGATGTCGTTGGGCCCCCCTCGGTGCCAAGAGGATCCAGGCACAGCAAGATTATTGATGAGCAGCTGGGAGGCCTTCAGTGCAACCTGCTGATGATTGGGAATGAACACATTAATTGATTAACGAGTCTTGATTGACAGTTGGCTGGTGAGATGGGAATTTAACTCCCATGAAAACGAGACGTTAACATCGGGGGGGCAGAGATTATGGGCCGTGAACACGACACAGGCCTCGGGGAAATATATACTGAAATATGAAAATGTCAAGTAGATTTATGATGGTTTTGTTTTGGTTTTTTACAACACACTGTTGTACAACGTGTGTTGTTGTCGCCCTCTGGTGGCCGCTTGGAGAATTACAGCGATGAGAACTGGGCGTGGCTCAGGACAAACTCAGGTGTCAATCACGACACACTAATTATGAATTCTAATCATATCAGGAGTGTTTCTGAATTGGCATCTGTGGAAGAAAATAATCCTATGGATCAGGTAAATAGACCATTTTACAAGATGACACCCAACAATATCTGGTTTAAATCAAACATCAATTATACCAATTGACTTTTAAACGGTTCATGATATAATTAGCATGACTAGGATAATGTATTTCAGCTTTTTCTTTGAAAGGAGACATCACAATACAATACATGTAATCCAAGCTATGAAATAAGAACATTAATATCTCATTGATGGGTGATGTGTGTGCAGTGTACTCCAAGTTTCTCCTATTTGTGAACAGAAAGGCGGGTCTTGTACAGTACAGAGTTGACACACACACAACACACAATACCACATAAGATTCCCTCGACACACACACACACACACACACACACACACACACACACACACACACACACACACACACACACACACACTCACACACGCACACACACACACACACACATACACACACACACACTCACACACGCACACACACGCACACACACACACACACACCCCTGGGGGTATTGGTCTATCCACTTTCCTCTGTAAGCGGCCTGCCCTCCCAGTTGATAAATCACTTGTTAATACGGTCCCCAAGCGTAGTCGGGACGACCTGGTCTTCCAGGGGCCCCAGGGCCCTTGTGTTAGTGACATGAATCTAGTCTCTTACTACCGCGGACCAGACTGGTGCTCTCTGATATTACCAGTGTTAGTGTGTGTTGCTATAGGGGCCAAACCATAACTCCACTCAGGCCCTGTTCTGAATGATTTGAATGAATGGTCTGCTTGTTCTGGGGCCCAACATGTGCTATTGTAGTGTGATGTGATCATGATAAAGTACAACCACAATGTAGATACATATATCATTCTAAAATATATATTGTGATATGAGACTTACTATCATGATGTACTGGAGTTGAAGCGCTGTGTTATGCTAATCTCAAAGTAGGCCTTGACCCTTGTGAAATCATCTCATTTTATGAACAAATTAATCCTGCTTGATAGATAGAAGCTATTATGATTGATTTACAATATTGTTTTGTGGTCAATTGTATGCTGTCAATATTACAATAATATGTATCAATATAAGTATGTGATGAGTGAAATTATTACTGATAATATGAGTTTTCTCAAAACAATAGTAAAAAATATACTCAAAACAGCAAAGGAACAGCATTGAAGAAGCTGAATGATATATTAATATCGTTCAGGTACTTATATATAATATATTGCTTGTCCTCATTAACCTCAACACAGAGTCCCTATGGCTATAAGTCATGTTGTAAACTTAAACCAGTTTCAATGGTGCTGGTGGTAGTATCACCTGTTTCCTAACATCTGAGACGGGTTACTTTGGGACATGTCTTCCCAGCGCGTGTTCAGGACACAATGACATCATTTCCCGTCGACCCGTAATTCAGTAGAATTGACCCACATTTTTAAATGGCTCGCATTGGCGAAACGGACTCAATTTGTGACACATTTACAGTTGTATACATGTTGTCTGGCCAATTTGCGTACGCAAGTTTCTGGTAGCAGCGTTTTTTAGCGATGAGCCGGCAAGAGCAAATAAAAAAAAAAAAACCCAATTGGCTAGAAAGAAAAGTGATTTAAGTCTGTAATGCGTTTGTGTGGAATGCGTTTGTTGCTCAAAAAGCGGATTTTTTTTTCCACTGAGTTTAATGTCGTCGCACTGGAATGGCAGACTCGCAGGCACATGCATGGCCAGGACTCTAAACTGTTTATGTTTTGCTCAATTTCACCCAATAAACATTTCATCCCTGACTACACAGACTCAGGGGAACACTCACATGCACTCTCTTAGATGCACTCACACACACACACACACACACACACACACACACACACAAATACTACCATAGTCAATCGCAAACACAGAAAAACTCCTCTGCCTGCTCTCGTAGACCCTCCAGAGAGAGAGAGAGAGAGAGAGAGAGAGAGAGAGAGAGAGACGCACGCATAACACATTTGTATGCACACATACAAGAAAACACACACACGCACACACACACACAAAGACAAACACACGCACACACACACATGCACGCACAAACACACACACACAGATGCACACACACGTGCACAAACACACACGCAGATGCACACACAAACACACACACGCACACACACACACACACACACACATACACACACGCACACACACACACACACACACACACACTTACACACAAGCACACACACATACACACACATACACACACATATACTACACATATACCCACAACGTAGGGTCCGACCCTACAAACGCAGGGTCGGGTCGTTGCTGTGTTGTTACACTAGCGACAGACGGCCCTTTAAACACAGCAGCAGTGTGGTTAGCGTTGAACGCGTCTTAACACCTACACCAGGTACGGCTGTGGACCAGGGGTATTATTACCATTATGATTATGTGTGTGTGTGTCATCACCAGCAGACATCAGGTGACACGACACTCGTTAACAACATGAATAGCCGTGGTGTGCGTGGGCACAGAGGACCATGTTACATCATCCTCCGTCGTGGCGACGCCCATGCGCGAGGGGGGGGGGAGGGAGGGGTGGTCATCTTCTGGTCCTCGACGTGACGGAGGTTCGACGGAGGTTCCCCCCCAGGGACACGAAGAGGCAGAGGGAGGCGGGGCTCCCGGTTTAAAGGCAGGGCTGGGATTGGTGCAGAGAGGTCGGTGTCAGTGACGAATGGAGTCGCTGACAGAGGAGTGTTGATGTCTCTGCTGGTGGAGTCTTAGTGTGTTTCCCAGTGTGAGTCTCTTGGTGTTCCTGACTACTTGTCGATGTGTATATGTGTGTCTATCGGTGTGTGTGTGTGTGTGTGTGTGTGTGTGTGTGTGTGTGTCTATGGGAAAGTGTGTGTGTGTGTGAGAGAGAGAAAGAGAGTGTGTGTGTGTGTGTGTGTGTAGCGTTAACATATGAATAGTGAATAGAGACTTAGTACACTGGTTAGACATAACATATGAATAGAGACTTAGTACACTGGTTAGACATAACATATGAATAGAGACTTAGTACACTGGTTAGACATAACATATGAATAGAGACTTAGTACACTGGTTAGACATAACATATGAATAGAGACTTAGTACACTGGTTAGACATAACATATGAATAGAGACTTAGTACACTGGTTAGACATAACATATGACCAAAACAAAAAGTCTGACACAATGGCAGGACGACAACACGACACACACGTGACGATATGTTCCTATGGTGATGGATAGACAATGAAAGAAAATGTCTTTTGTGTCTATTAGAATTATTCTCGTAAAATGTGGAGCTGTTAAGTGCAGCTTTCTCTTCATATTCTATTACTATAACTTAAAAATTTAAATAAAGATAAATTGTCCTCATTAACCTCAACACAGAGGCCCTATGGCTATAAGTCGTGTTGTAAACTTAAACCAGTTTCAATGGTGCTGGTGGTAGTATCACCTGTTTCCTAACATCTGAGACGGGTTACTTTGGGACATGTCTTCCCAGCGTGTGTTCAGGACACAATGACATCATTTCCCGTCGACCTGTAATTCAGTAGAATTGACCCACATTTTTGGCACGCAGGGCGAAACGGACTCTGCTCAATTTGTGACACATTTACTGTTGCCGGCATTTCCGCCGGCCTTTGTTGTTCCCGCTGGTCGGCGGCATTTGCTTCGTCCAGCCCTCTGGCACTCTGTGCTAATTGTTGTCCTTCGCCGGCTGTTGACTGAACACTAGAGGAACGAGAATCCGGTTAGGTGCCCGCCACCGGGTCTCGCTCTGGAATTCTGAGGTGTGAGACGTAAGATGCTTAGGTCCTGCCCAACTCTGGTTACGCTGGGTTGTAAATATCTTGCGGGTCGGACGGTATCTGGGTCTGTCGTCAATCTCCATCGCCCCGCCAGGTTTGGTTCTACCCCCTTGATAGGACTTTCCATCTAAATAGTTAGTGTGTGTTGTGTGTGTTTTGTGTTGTGTGTGTGTTGTGTGTTGTGCGTGTGTGTTGTGTGTGTGTGTGTGTGTGGTTTGTGTGTGTCTGTGTGTGCTGTGTGTCTGTGGTGTGTCTGTGGTGTGTTTGTGTTGGTGTTGTGTTGGTGTTGTGTTGCTGTTGTGTTACTGTCACAGCTTATCGCTACACACCTCCGGCTGACGCAGGGACGACGGTTCCCTCACCTCTCTCTCTCTCTCTCTCTCTCTCTCTGTATCCCTCTCTCTCTCTCTCTCTCTCTCTCTCTCTCTCTCTCGAGCGAGCGGTACGGCGTGTCCTTTGTCGCTTGGTCAGTGGCGCTGCGTTCTCCCTTGCTGACTGCGCTTCCTGTGCTTGTGTCCCCGCGTGTGTTGGGCTGGCGGGCGGTGTGCGCTCCCTGCGCGCTCCTCGCTCTGGCTGTGCCTGCCATCCTCGCGCATTTGGCTTTCGCTGGCCCCCCTCTTCGTGTGCACCTCTGGCGTCTGTGGTATGTCCGTCTTTCTGTGGTTTCCGTACCTTCCTCTTCTGTTCTGTTGTGTTTGTTTGGCTTTTCTTTGCTGGTCTCCGGGCTTTCCTCTTCCTCCTTCTTTTCCTTGGTCTGCTCCTCCTCCGTCCGCGCGTCTTGCCTCGCTGACGCGCTCCCCCGTGTCGCCTGTGTGCACGTTGTTCCCTTCCGCCTTGCGTCTCTGGTCGTTGACTTGCTCTGGTGGTGCCGCCTGTGCTGTCTTTTGCTCAGCCCGGGCGTTTTTTGCCAGTTCCCTCATCGGCTATCTTTCTCTATTCTCTGTTCTTCTTCTAGTCTAGTCTCTTTCTGGTTGCTCCCTGTCCATGTTTTTTGCCCCCTTGCGCTTCCTGCTGCGGATGGTGGCTGGACCCTGGCGGGAGGGTGGGTGCGCCGGGCGTGTGGGCTCTGCTTTCCCATGCAGGCTGCCTTCCCCTCCTCATCGTCCTGTGGCTCTCTCTCTGTCTCCTTCCCTTCGCTTGCGTATCGCCCTCCTGGTGACGTTCCAGGCTGGTTCCTTCCCCATGTTTGCCCGACGCAACGGTCTTGGTTCGTTTCAGTGTGTCCTCCGTCTTTCCTTTGTATCGCTCGTACTCCGGCTTTGCTTCCCCGCGCTTAGTGTATTTTTTCGACTAGGTCTTTTGCTTTTTGGGCCATATTTTGTTTTTTTCTGCTTTGACCGGCAGCAAGCCCACGCTTACGTGTCCTCCTCTTTCCCTCTTTCTTATGACTCACGGGCCTTCCGGGCTTCATTCCTTGCCTGTCTTGCGTCGCCGCCTCCCTTGCTCCCTCGCTGCCGCTCTCTCTCTTTCTGTCTCTGTTCCTCTGTCGCGGTCTCTCTCTATCCCTCTTTCTGTCTCTCTGCAGCCCGTTATCATAATCCCTGGCGAGCCCGGTACCGGCGACCTCCATTTTCTCCGCCACACCCCCTCCGTGGCGCCACGGGGGTGGGTGCTCTTCGCGTCAGAGGTCTCCTGTGTCTTGCGTCTTTGCGTCGCGCGCGACCTTGCGAGCTCTGTTGGGTGTCGGGCTGCGGGCGCCTTCCTTGCCCCGTCTGGCCGTTGTCCTCCCTGTCTTCTGCCGGTCGCGCCTGGTATCTGTTCTCTTTGGGCCTTGTCCGGCCTTCGCTCAATGTTGACTGCCTCCTGGTCGGCGGCTGGCGGCACGCCGACTCAGTCTGCCCGTGTAGCCTCTGTCTTTGAAATTCATGGTGCTTTTTGGCCCTGTTTCTGTACGCTCCATTGCTCTTTTTGTCTGCGCCTTGGGATGGCCCTGGCCTGCGCGTGTGGCTGGTTTCCCTCACGCCTTTTTTGCCCCTCCTGGCCTCCTACAAGGTGCGATTGCGACCGCATTCCCGCGAATACTGGTGCTAAGCCGGGTGGTTACCTGCTGCTTCACAGCCGTTGTTGCAGGGCACCCCCCCCTCGCTTTTCCCGCGCTCGCACACCCTTCCTTTGGACCGTCCTTTCTTATCCTTCCTCACTGTGTTCCCTTGCCTTTCGACGTTGTTCTGTCCCTGTTCTTTTCGTGCTGCGATTTTACGTGTGCCTGGTCAGGTCCTTGTGTGTATTTACTCTCGGCCCCTCTGTTCTCATTCCTGCTTCACCACTCGTGCACGACCTCTCTTTTCCGCTATTCCTTTCTTACTTGTACGGCGTCTTACCTTTGTCACCTCGCTGCTGCTCTTCCTTTATCTAGGTTTTCATTCTGCCTACCTTGGAAATACTCGGGTGTTGTCCCCCCTTCAGTGCCATGTGCTTTCTTCTCTCAAGTTGCTGGCTCGCTGCATTCCCCCCCATCTGTTTGCTAATGTTGTGCATGTTGCAGTCTGCCGGTGTTCTGTGTCTGTTTCAGCGCTCACCAGCCGTTGAGTTAACGTCGGTTTTGTCCCGGGCCTCTTACTCTTGCCTGTAGTTGGTGCTCCGTCACCCTCTTCTTCCTGGCTGGCTGTGTTTGTATTTGACTATGTGCTATTTTCCTGTGTTTGTCGCTATCTGTGCCTTAGTGCCTCTTTTTCCTCTCCCCACAGTTCATCCAGGCGGCTATATTGTGAAGCCAATCTGCACAACAACACCAAGACATTTGTTCAACCTTGTTTTTACTTTAGACCTTTTAACAAAATCTATTGTTATTTTGTGTTACATGCATGCCATATATACAGTATATATACTGTACATATATGACTGAAGTCATGGAACCATGGACATGATTAAAAGGTCAGTTGCTAATAATAAAATTGATCAAATGAAATAAAATGGTGTGTAGTTGTTTTCTGTTTCTGCATTACGTGACCCCAGTTTCCTCGTGGCATTTTGTTTCACAACGTAATAACATAATGTTACATCTTGTTGCATTGCTTGTTCCATAGTATATATCACTAACAATAAACACATGTAAAGTGTCATTGTTAACAGTGTGTAAAGTGTTACATTTGCATTATATAAGTGGTGTAGGCCTACTCTTAGTCTCAACAACTGCATGAACATCGGTTACGATTGTCTCACATATCTCGCTGAAATGATTTGAACTGAGTTTGAGAACAAAATACGAACAATCAGACTGTGAGTGCCAATTCAAATTGCCTTGCTTACGAGTTACTTTATGTTCATGTCATGAATTCATATTTAGTACACACAACGTCTGATAATGGCCCCTTATTATCAAGGTTAAATAATACATTGTGTTGATTACAACCTCACCTTTTTCACCCATATGAACAATAACAGCTGCAGTGTGTTTTCCCAGCAGCAGGTGGCGCCAGATACCTAATCCTGGCCCTCGGATTTCTCCAATCCAGCAAAGTATTACATCTCCTCTGTTTTGGAGTCTCTGAAATCTGGAAACGGTTATCAACAACATTTAATTAGCATATTGTGTGTATATATGTATTCTTTTTGACAGCCAAATATTCATTTAGGTATCGTTTGCTCGTGTAATTACAAAGCTCATTCAAATAAAACTCCATCCAATCAAAAGCACGTGTTGTTAAGTCTTTGACATGAGACCAATATTTGAAAAATGTTACTTATTTTCCATTACGCAATGAACCACCAGAATTACATATCAAATATTTTATGAAGAATTTATCTGGTAGCACTTTATTCTTGGTAAAAACAAATGACTTGTCATGATAACACTTGGTTGGCTGGTTCAACTAAATGTTTTGATATTGAAATAAGGATCCTATCAAAAAGCCATGAAAATTATTCCCCAAAATCAAAGATGCTTCCTGCTCTATTTCATAATCGGCCTATTTTCCTTGGATGTGTATGGCAATGGAATCGACTTTGATATACTCCACTCGGGTTTCCGTGCTCATCAAGGACCTTTCTTCAAACCTTCCAGCAGAACAGCAACTCCAGACCGTTGATGCACCAAACTCTCCGAGCTTGGATGTCCTCGCAACACTAGTTAAGAACTGACAGCTCTTTGTGTGTTCGACTGAATAGACATCACATCACATGCATTAGAAGTCTTACATTTCCACATAGACAGTCAAATGTATAGCCCGCTAAATATCTTCATCATCATCATCATAGCACATGACTGGACCACTGTTTATGGCCAGGATGTGCAAAGAAGAGATGTAATATCCTGAGTACATATATTTTGGGGCTGATTTATTGTATGATAAAATGTGTACATGCACATGTGTGTTTATGTATATGTATATATATATATATATATATGTGTGTGTGTGTGTGTGTGACGTGTGTGTGAGGGTGTGTGTGTGTGTTTGCTATAGATTGGGCCTATTTAGATGTCAGAGTTGTAATAAAGTGCTATTTGAGAAGACACAAACTGGCCCTTCTCCTTCTGCTCTCTCTCTTCCTCTCTCTACCTCTCTCTCTCTCTCTCTTTCCTCTCTCTCCTCTCTCTCTCTCTCTCCTCTCTCCTCTCTCTCTCTCTCTCTCTGTCTCTGTCTCTCTCCCTCTGTCTGTCTCTGTCTCTGTCTCTCTCCTCTCTCTTTGTTTCTACTTGGTGCTGTGTGTAGTGTCTCGGCTGGGTGACAGTTTGATGAGGTATTAGTGCGTGTAATTTATTGCGCCCCCCTCGCCTGTGTGTGCGCGCTGTGTCTATCTGTTCTCCCTCTTGGCGCCCGCTCAACTTTGCCTCCCGCTCCCCGCTGGGGCGAGGTTAATCCTAGCTCTCTTGATGGAGCCCCTGCGCCCTTCACGTACCCTTATATAGTTACTTGTCTCGCGCGCTGCGCTCGTCGTCCTCTGAGACGGCGACGCAGCTGGCAGCCGTCGGCGCGTGTCGTCGCGCGCGCGCGCGCTGCTCCCTGCTCCTCCTCTCTCCCCCTCCTCTCCCTGCTGCTCTCCCTCTCTCTCCCTCTCCCTCTCCTCTCCCCTCCCCCCACTGATCTCTGGTGTCTACTCTCTGATCTCTGGTCTCTGGTGTCTACTCACTGATCTCTGGTGTCTACCCTCTGATCTCTGGTGTCTATCTCTGGTCTCTGGTGTCTACTCACTGATCTTTGGCCTCTGGTGTCTACTCTCTGATCTCTGGTGTCTACTCTCTGATCTCTGGTGTCTACTCACTGATCTCTGGTGTCTACTCACTGGTGTCTGGGCTCTACTCTCTGGTCTCTGGTGTCTACTCACTGATCTCTGGTCTCTGGTGTCTACTCACTGATCTCTGGTGTCTACTCACTGATCTTTGGCCTCTGGTGTCTACTCTCTGATCTCTGGTGTCTACTCACTGATCTCTGGTGTCTACTCTCTGATCTCTGGTGTCTACTCACTGGTCTCTGGTGTCTACTCACTGATCTCTGGTCTCTGGTGTCTACTCACTGATCTCTGGTCTCTGGTGTCTACTCACTGATCTCTGGTGTCTACTCACTGATCTTTGGCCTCTGGTGTCTACTCTCTGATCTCTGGTGTCTACTCACTGATCTCTGGGTTCTGTTCATTCACTGATTCATGGTCTATGCGTCATCTATTCTCCCACACACATGCACACACCACGCAGCACAACACACACACAGACACACACACACACACACACACCACACCCACACACCACCACACACACACCACACACACATACACACCACACACACACCACATACACACCACACACACCACACACACACCACACACACACCACACCACACCCCAGGGATGCGTGCCGTTGCTCCGCCTCGTCTGTCTACACCCCCTCACGCCGACACCGACCCGGCTTCACCCCACCAGCCCACGCCACTCGTGGTACGCTGTGCAACCGCCCCGCCTCTTAACACCCCTCACACCAGCGTGACCGGCTCCGCTGGACCCAGGCGGTATCTATTACCACCATTATGCACTTAGCCGTTCGTGTGTGTCATCCCACACCCAGCCACATCACGGCTGACACCCCGACACCTCCGTTAACCCCCCAAACACTGACCATCCCCGTCGTCGTTGCCGCTGGCCCAACCTACCGAGGCGACCATGTTCACACCTATCCTCCTCCCCGTCGCCTGGCCCGACCGCCCATCCCCCCGCGCCGCCCGCGCGGCGGGGCGGCAGGGAGGCCCGGGCCTGGTCACACATCCCATTCTGGTCCCTCCCCCCGACCCCGCTGACCGCCCCCGAGGCTCCTCCGACCCCGCCCCTGACCGCCCTTCCCCACCCAACACCGCGCCACCACCGCCAAGCACCGCCCCGCAACGCCGGAGCCGCCCACCCGTGGGCTCTCCAGCTCTTTACCAGCAAGGGCACTGGGATTGCGCACGATCGAGTGTGTGTGTGAGTGTGCGTGCTCGGTGTCTGCTGTCTGCCTCTGTGTGTCTCTGTGTGTGTGTGTGTGTGTCTGTGGTGTGTCTGTCTGTGTGTGTGTGTCTGTGTCTCTGTGTGTCTTGTGGTGTGTCCGTGTGTGTGTGTGTCGTGTGTGTGTGTGTGTGTGTGTGTGTGTGTGTGTGTGTGTGTGTGTGTGTGTGTGTGTCCGTGTGCGTGTGTGGTGTGTCACTGCGAGCCGTCACCCCGGCTACATATCACCGGGTCCTCTGGCGCTTTGAAGAGAAAATGAAAGCGGAGCAGCAGTCGGTAGACCCCAGAAAGCGAGAAACCGAGACTGGACGAGAGACAGCAGAGACGACCGAGCACGACGCACCACCGACAGAACACCAGAGAGAGGCGGCCCGCTGACTGGCCACAGCACTCAGAGGTGGTAGAGAGACTGCGAACGAGACCGACGACGCGATGAATCTAGGACACACTGGCAACTGACAGCATCGCCCTGCATCGACTCCCTGACCCCTGCCTCCCCGAGATACACCTCTGGGCTCAACCACTGAAGCAGAGCAGAGCCAGAGCAGCACGAGCACGAGACCGTAGAGAGACGAGACGAGAGACGAGACCCGAGAGCCAGCAGCCGACGCAGCCAGCACCCAAGAGACGCAGACATCCCGCAACACGCCACTCCTCCACAGCTGCTCCTCGCCCTGGCGCCTCGAGGCTCCCAACCAGCTACCCCCCACCCGAGGCTCCACACTACAACGTTCCTCCCGCTCACTCCCACCTCCCTTACACTCTGAAGTCTTTACACCCCTCTCTTCCTTTCCCTCGCTTCCTCGTATATTCCCCTTCTGCCCGCGCTCCGCTCCCCAACTTAATACGCCTTCCGTTGTCTCCGTCTCCCTCCCCCAGCACCCCCATGTTCCCGCTCCAGAACTCGCCTAGCAATCACCCACCCCCTGTCCAGCCTACCTTATGCAGCCCGCCCAACCTTGGGCCAACCCTCTCCTCTCCCCCACACCTCCACCCCCTCTCTCCTCCCCACCTCCACCCCCTCCACCTCCTCCACCCTCCCCTCCCCTCACCTCCACCCCCTCCTCACCTCCCCCTCTCACCCCCCCCTCCCCTCCCTCCTCCCCCTCCCCCTCCCTCCACCTCCACCTCCACCCTCCCCCCCCCTCCTCCCCCTCCCCCCTCCCCCCCTCCCTCCCCCCCCCCCTCCTCCACCCCCCCCCCCCCCCCTCACCCCCTCCCTCCCTCACCCCTCCCCCCTCTCTCCCCCTCACCCCCCCCCTCCCCGCCCCTCCCTCTCCCCCCCCCCCCCCCCCCCCCCCCCCCCCCCCAACCCCCCCCCACCCCCCCCACCACCCTCCCCCACACCACCACACCACCACACCACACCACCACCGCCTCCACCACCCACCACAACCATCACCACCACAACCACCACCAGCACAACCACCACCCACCACCTCCTCCACACCACAGTCACTTTTGCAATGCTCTCCGAGGCTTGTCCAGATGTTGCCATGGACGACAAACAGCCCAACAAGGATACAGTTCATACAGTATGTCTGTCATGTCTCATATGTGTGTGTGTGTGTGTGTGTCGTGTGTGTGTGTGTGTGTGTGTGTGTGTGTGTGTGTGTGTGTGTGTGTGTGTGTGTGTGTGTGTCTGTGTGTGTGTCGTTGTGTGTGTGTGTGTGTGTGTGTGTGTGTGTGTGTGTGTGTGTGGGTCTTTGCTGCTGTCTCCGTCCAGAACATCCGCACGGAACCTGAACGATGCTGGCAAGCTGAATGCAGCCGTCCCTGCCGCCACCACCACACCACCCACCCACGCACCACCCTCCACCCTCCACCCTCCGACACAACCCCCGAAGCGAGCACCCGAGACGCAGAGAGCCCAGGCAGAGAGCAGAGAGAGAAGAGAGAGAGACGCGCACCCTCGAAATGCTGTCCTTTCTTCATGCCATCCACACCCTTCTAAGCCTGCAACCGCTGTCCTTCCAAGCCCCCCTTCACCCAGCTCTTGGGTGATCACGGCTCCTAGCTAATGTGGATGATATTGGTACTTCTGGCGAGTTTGGGGCTGGCCTATGATGCTTGGTGTCTCTTGGGTGGTTCTCACTCTGCACGCGTCGTGGCTTCTCTGGGTGCTTTAAATCTCTTAACTTTTCGGCTCTCTGGTCTTAATTACAATCTAAAACGTTCATCTGGTCTTGTCACTCTGCTATTGAGGTTAACGATTTGTTGATTATGGATGTCAGCTCTCTAATTACTATTGGCTCCGCGCCCCCATCATCTTTGTCCTCGATATTAACTTAAAAAATTTAATTCCGATTGCCGCCACTTAGATCTATTATGAGGCTTTTGGTCACACCATGTAACTCTATTCCGTCAATTAATTTGCTGGCGGCACTCTGCTCTTTCTCTCCATATCACGCGTGTCCTCTTCCACTACCTCACACTGACTATCTCCCTTTTGACTCTCGATGGCGATGAGTAGGTGCCCAGTTCTTCATCTTTCCAATGCAATGAAGTGTGGGAGTTTCTGGGTTATTTCATGGTGACTCTCTTTCCCGCTCCGTTTTCCTGCGCGCGGGTCGCGATGTGGAAATTTACGAACCACCACCTGGGAGAGACCACTGCCCCCGGGGTACACTTCTGTATGTGCTCAGTATTAGTATTTAGTGTGTGTGTGTGTGTGTGTGTGTGTGTGTGTGTGTGTGGCTGTGTGTGTGTGTGTGTGGTTGTGTGTGTGTGTGTGTTGTGTGTGTGTGTGTGTGTGTGTGTGTGTGTGTGTGCGTGTGTGTCTTGTGTGTGTGTGTGTGTTTTTTATGTGTGTATGTGTGTGTGTTGTGTTATGTGTCTGTGTGTGTGTGTGTGTGTGTGTCGTGTGGTGATGTGTGTGTGTGTGTGTGTGTGTGTCTGCCTGTGTGTGTGTGTGTGCGTGTGTGTCTGCCTGTGTGAGTGTGTGTCGATGTAGTGAAGTCGTAGTGTGTGATGATAATAGGATGTAACAAGGGTGTGTTTACCTCTGTTTGCCCAGCGTGGTGTACCGGGGCGCGCCTTGTGTGGTTCACTGCCCTCCCCGTTGCCCTTCCGGGCCTCTTGTTTACTCTCCTTGTTTGTTTGCGTCCCCCTTCCTTGGTTTTCTTCTCGCAGCCCTGCTTGACTCCTGACCGCCATCTTCTTCTCGGTCCGCTTCTGCCTCCCGTCCTGTCGCCGCCCTGCAGCTGTCGACTGGTCGCCCCTGCTGGCTGTTTGCGCTGCGTTGCTGCTTCATGCTGCTCTGCACTTCTTTTGCCAGACACGCCGGCTCCCTGTACGACTTTCCGCCTGCCGCCTCCCCCACGCCGCGGTTTTCCACAACGCTTTGGCCCTGGTTGCTTCGTTCGCCGCCACCCTTTCTCATCCCCTGCTTTGGCTCTTCCCTCGTTTTTTCTTCCCTGCTCACCTTTCTTCTCCCTTCCGTGTCAGTTGCCGTAGGCCTGTTTTGGTTGCTCGCCCCCGAGGCGATCGCTCGTTGTTCGTGGCTTATGGGGTCTCGCTCCTCTCCGCGGTGCGGCGTCACTATTTCTGGGGCTTTGTGGTTTGGCCGTTTCTCCATTGCGCGTGGACCCGCTTCCTGCGCTGGCGGACTGGGTCATGTTTCCCTCTCCCTTTTCTCGCCGGGGGGCGTATGGTCCCCCCGGGGCTAGCCCCTGCCCCGACGGCAACACCTGTCCGCTGCAGGTCGTCCTGTCCTCTGTTTTGTAGGCCCTTCCTCACACTAGGTACGTCTCCCACGGTCATAATGCTTACCGCGTCCCTGCTCCTCATGCCCTCGTTGCGGGGCCTTCATCCCTTCCGTTTACTTTGGGCTAGTGTCTGCTCTGCTTACATAATCTGACTGCCTGCGCCTCGTGATCAGTCCCCCAATTGCCATTGTTGCTCATATACGCAACTTTCTTCTCCTTTCGTCCAGTGGGGGGTGGCCTGTTCATTTTTGATCACAAATATCAAATTATCTCTGTTCAATCACTGCTTTTGTATGGATTAAAGGTGCTGTAGGTGAGATTTGAGAGTTGAGTAAGAGAGAGAGCAAGGTGAAACTAAAACCAAACAATAAAAAGACCTCTCGGCTCTCTCCCTCCCTACGTTTCTCTGCCATTGAGGAAGGTTGCATTTCACGCACCTGTGATTGACAGGCGAGATGTATTCCCCGAACCAATCACGGAAGAGATGGCCTGATTGGTCAGAAATGAGCCGGGAACGGGCTAAAATGGAGATTGTCTCACACAGATGTAGGCGCCATCAACTGGTTCAACAGATATTCTCACAGCACACTTCATAACAGCTAACAAATTTCACTCCGACAATCGCTGTTAAATTTCACCAAGAGCACCTTTAATAATGCCATAATAGCTTAAATATATAATGACACGATCTCTTCCGGTCAAACGCGATCTCTTCCGGTCAAACGCGATCTCTTCCGGTCCGTCCATATTTGAGCCGACAATTCGTCCACTGAGAAACGTTCCGTGGTGTTTGGAGTGCAAAAATAAAGTGCGATTAAAATGCGTTAATTATTTTAAGGCGTTATTTTTTCTGTAATTAATTAATCGTAATTAACGCGTTAAAGTCCCGGCCCTGATATTAACTACTTATGTCATTATATATTTAAGCTATTATGGCATTATTAAAGGTGCTCTTGGTGAAATTTAACAGCGATTGTCGGAGTGAAATTTGTTAGCTGTTATGAAGTGTGCTGTGAGAATATCTGTTGAACCAGTTGATGGCGCCTACATCTGTGTGAGACAATCTCCATTTTAGCCCGTTCCCGGCTCATTTCTGACCAATCAGGCCATCTCTTCCGTGATTGGTTCGGGGAATACATCTCGCCTGTCAATCACAGGTGCGTGAAATGCAACCTTCCTCAATGGCAGAGAAACGTAGGGAGGGAGAGAGCCGAGAGGTCTTTTTATTGTTTGGTTTTAGTTTCACCTTGCTCTCTCTCTTACTCAACTCTCAAATCTCACCTACAGCACCTTTAATCCATACAAAAGCAGTGATTGAACAGAGATATCATTTGATATTTGTGATCAAAAAGCGGTACACAACCATAATTATGCACCACCATGTACGTAAATGTGGTTATATTAGCATTTGTGGTTATATTAGCAACAATGTCAATGGTGGATTATTTCGGTGACCATCATATTATTAAGTCATTGTAGCAGACACTTTTATCCAAAGTAACTTAAAGTGATTTAATTTCCCCTTCAATGCATGTCATTGATGAGCAGGTATACGGCGTTAAGCATATGGACCTTGAGACTGTAACTATGATTAAGGGCTCTACAAATACAATTGACATGACTTGACCTGGCATCTGGATCAGGGTTTCCTTCTGGGGCCTCATGGGTGTAGCCCCCTGGGTGGAGGCCATACTGGCCCCCCGGTCGATAAAAGAGGGTGAGATGTAAACATTGACCCGAGTCCTCCTATCGCAGTGAGTCTGGGTCCATCTCTCAATGGAGAAACTGGGCAAACACTAGAGATCCCCAGATATGACTCCGTCACCGCTGATAGCGGTTATGAGCAGCGCACATTAAGCTTCACCTAACAACCGGTATCGATCGCCTCTGTTGTGCTAGCAACGAAACATTGGCCTTTAGCTTGGCAACTTGACAGCTTAATTGAGGAAAAATTTTTATTTTCATTTGAAGATGAAAAACTGTATTTGAAGTATCCAAAGTTTCCATCTGGGATTTATAAAGTGTTGTCTTGTCTTTGACTAATCAACCATTTTTCCAAATTCTTTTTTGGAACACCTTCTTTTTTGGAGTCTTCTTTTCTTTTAAAGTTCTAATTTATACGTCTTGTCTGTTTCTTAAATAAGGTAGCAGAGCAGCATTTAAGGTAGCAACGCAGCGCACAAGCCATCTATTGTTGGTCGACCAGCGCAGTGCTTTCATGTGCGGGCGTATCGGTGACGGGGAGGGTGTGGGGGACGAGAAGGAAGAGTGCTTTCAGGAGTCAGGAGTCAGGGCTGTAGAAGAAAACAAGGGAAGGTTTTTTACTTCAAATCAAACAAGGGAGGAAGGTAATACAAGATGGCCTCTGTGTTAATGGCTAACTGGATTGGTTTGCATGTAGACACACAATCTCGCCCCTCTACACCCACTCCTGCAAACATGTGTATGTAAACACACATGTGTACACACACACACACACACACACACACAAACACACACACACACACACAGACACACACACACAGAGAAAGGCATGCATTTCAAACACAAAGGCAGGTTCAAATGCACCCACGCATTTACGACCACACATGAGTGTACAAACAGAGATTGGCCGATGCACAAGCAAACACATTCACGCAGATCACACAGGCACACACACACACACACACACACACACACACACACACACACACACAGATGCAGAAGTGATCGAGGTCACCAGCGAGAGTTGGACCACTAGAGCAGTTTAATTTTCCAATTAGGTTGTCGTAACGACCCTCTGCTCATTAAAACTTATCGGAGAGATAATTCACCAGTAAAACCTGTTTCCTGACCTCAGGCAATAACGTGCACATACTACCACAATAAAAGTGTATCTGGGTGTGTATATATACTTTGATGGATAGATAGTATCTATCCATCAAAGTATATATCTTTGCATTAATCAATGCGTCAATCGGATCTATGTAATTATCGATACAAAGGGATTTGTTTCTTAAAGTGTCTACATCTCAACCAACTGACCAATCGAAGACTAGAGAGTAGAGACCAGAGATCCAAAAGTAGACACCAGAGACCAGAGATCAGTGAGTAGACACCAGAGACCAGAGAGTAGAGCCCAGACACCAGTGAGTAGACACCAGAGATCAGTGAGTAGACACCAGAGACCAGAGATCAGTGAGTAGACACCAGGACAGTTATATTTTTAAGAACAGGTGACTCAACTCTATTTAAGTTTAGAGTTTGGTTTATTCCTCATCCCAGCAGACGGATGATCATTAGTTGGCTCCAAGAAGGAACAATGACACACGCACACACACACTTAGGATGTGTGGATTTGTATGTGTGTGTGTGTGTGTGTGTGTGTGTGTGTGTGTGTGTGTGTGTGTGTGTGTGTGTGTGTGTGTGTGTGTGTGCGTGTGTGTAGAACAAAGAGCAGGACTGTGTTAAGGGAGACGGAGAGCCTTAAGCCGCAAGGGCCAGTTTGTGTCTTCTCAAATAGCACTTTATTACAACTCTGACATCTAAATAGGCCCAATCTATAGCAAACACACACACACACCCTCACACACACGTCACACACACACACACACACATGTATATGTATATATATATATATACATATACATAAACACACATGTGCATGTACACATTTTATCATACAATAAATCAGCCCCAAAATATATGTACTCAGGATATTACATCTCTTCTTTGCACATCCTGGCCATAAACAGTGGTCCAGTCATGTGCTATGATGATGATGATGAAGATATTTAGCGGGCTATACATTTGACTGTCTATGTGGAAATGTAAGACTTCTAATGCATGTGGATGTGAGTCTATTCAGTGGAACACACAAAGAGCTGTCAGTTTCTTAACTAGTGTTGCCGAGGACATCCAGCTCGGAGAGTTTGGTGCATCAACGGTCTGGAGTTGCTGTTCTGCTGGAAGGTTTGAAGAAAGGTCCTTGATGAGCACGGAAACCCGAGTGGAGTATATCAAAGTCGATTCCATTTGCCATACACATCCAAGGAAAATAGGCCGATTATGAAATAGAGCAGGAAGCATCTTTGATTTTGGGGAATAATTTTCATGGCTTTTTTGATAGGCATCCTTATTTCAATATCAAAACATTTAGTTGAACCACCAAGTGTTATCATGACAAGTCATTTGTTTTTTCCAAGAATAAAGTGCTACCAGATAAATTCTTCATAAAATATTTGATATGTAATTCTGGTGGTTCATTGCGTAATGGAAAATAAGTAACATTTTTCAAATATTGCGTCTCATGTCAAAGACTTAACAACACGTGCTTTTGATTGGATGGAGTTTTATTGATGAGTTTTGTAATTACACGAGCAAACGATACCTAAATGAATATTTGGCTGTCAAAAAGAATACATATATACACACAATATGCTAATTCAAATGTTGTTGAAACCGTTTTCCAGATTTCAGAGACTCCAAAACAGATGAGATGTAATACTTGCTGGATTGAGAGAAATCCGAGGGCCAGGATTAGGTATCTGGCGCCACCTGCTGCTGGGAAAACACACTGCAGCTGTTTTGTTCATATGGGATGAAAAAGGTGAGGTTGTAATCAACACAATGTATTATTTAACTTTGATAATCAGGGGCCATTATCAGACGTTGTGTGTACTAAAATATGAATTCATAGACTTGAACATAAAGTAACTCGTAAGCAAGGCAATTTGAATTGACACTCACAGTCTGATTGTTCGTATTTTGTTCTCAAACTCAGTTCAATCATTCAGCGAAGACATATGTGAGACAATCGTAACCGATGTTCATGCAGTTGTGAGACTAAGAGTTAGGGCCTACAACCACTTATATAATGCAATGTAACACTTTACACACTTTTAACAATGACATTTACATGTGTTTATTGTTAGTGATATATACTATGGAACAAGCAATGCAACAAGATGTAACATTATGTTATTACGTTGTGAAACAAAATGCCATGAGGAAACTGGGGTCACGTAATGCAGAAACAGAAAACAACTACACACCATTTTATTTCATTTGATCAATTTTATAATTAGCAACTGACCTTTTAATCATGTCCATGGTTCCATGACTTCAGTCATATATGTACAGTATATATACTGTATATATGGCATGCATGTAACACAAAATAACAATAGATTTTGTTAAAAGGTCTAAAGTAAAAACAAGGTTGAACAAATGTCTTGGTGTTGTTGTGCAGATTGGCTTCACAATATAGCCGCCTGGATGAACTGTGGGAAGAGGAATAAACAGTATGGTCACTCATGTGCATGCAGATAGCTACAACACAATGTGAATTAATATGCACATATCATATATTACAACACATGTCCATCCACGATATGAATGGATGCTGTGTAGTTAGCAGCCAATACAGGCTATAGTGAAGTGGATTCCCTGTACAAACCTCGTTGAAGCTAAAGCTGGGCTGGTAGCGTTCTGAAACAGATCACATGACACGTTCAGACTTCACATTCACAACATAGCAAACAGATTGTGGTGGGAATTCAGTCGGAATCCATCAACTTGATAGAATAAATCACATTGTCACGAATGGGACAACACCCTATTTTATCCAGATGTATTGTCTATGAATAAGTAACTATAAAAAGTTAAGGGATCTAGGCAGTCTAGTTGTTACAAATTGTGAATACGCCTACAATATGAATGAAGAAATGTGTCTGAGAATATAGGTCTTTTCCACTATTGTGAAGGCATATATAACATATTTTCCTGAATAAATACATTGCCACAATGTAGGCCTACCAGGCTACTACGTTTATAAATCTGCAGCACTGAAAAGATAATTCAGTTACATTATTTTACAACGTTCTAAAGGTGCAATTGATACACATTTTATGGAGATGAATAAATGTACGGGTCCAAAGTGAATGTTGTTTATCTCTGTGTAAGATATCTGATGTTTGGTTTCCGCTTCTAACAAGGCTTGTGAAGCAGCAGTATAACACCGTTGCTATCACATGGAATCTCTGTAATCTCTCTGCAATCTAGAGTCTTAGTAGTTGCCAGTTAGTGGGAAGAAAATGGCTGTGGAGTTTGAAGGTAAGCACACGGCTTCAGTCCAGTGCCAATCCCAAGTGCTCAGTGACAAAGTAAGCTAAATCTTATCGGTAATGAATACATGCTGCAAAATATACTCATTAGATTTCAAAGACAGATTCATCACTTGGCATGACTGAGTCTGTCTGGGTCTCAGTCCGCTCGACCATGCATGCAGGTTGTGCAACGATCTGAATGCTGAATGCCGTCAATTGCACCTTTAAAGTAGAACAGGAGGACCAGTGCGGCTACCTTTCAGAATGAGCAGTTTAGTGACAACTTCCATGTAGCTGTCATACGTGAAGGCTCCCTGCGATCCGTAGCGGCGCCACAGAGCTTGCAAGGTCTGCTCGTCGACGGCAAGATCTGAATGACACATTTAGGACCCTGACTGGTACATTATCACCACCCCCTTGGTCGCCACGTTGATGTGTGTGTTTTTCTGATTAAAATGATGTCGCTTACCTTTGGCTGCCAGAGTATTATTGAACTGTTCTGCGGTGATGAATCCTTGGTTATACTTGGAGATCTCTGCATACTCTTTCTTGATGTCATGTACATATTTGATCAGGTAGACATACTCCAGTATATCCAGGGAACCAGATGTGTCATTCTGGGGGCTTAGTTAAGGTGACAGTGTCAATTTAAATTGAACCCCTTAATTTCCCTTTATTTCAAATTGAAATATTGGAATAGGATTACTTACATAGTTTTTGTCTTTCTACCTCAAAGCATAAAAAAAACCAAAATGCCCAAAAATCATAAAGGCCTATCTAAAAAATACACTGTAAGTCACTTTGAATGAAAGCCTGATACTGATCGTACAAAGTAGTAAATATCTGATGACACGCTTGTAACTTAACAATTACCGTTTTCTCTGGAAACGTGTGTTTAAGGATACATCCTTGAACGTCACCAGGAGGTGGGCTGTGTTGAGACTCAGAGCTGTAAGGTGAAGGAGAACAGGGAGTGTTATAGAGGCCCCAGGACGATTATGGGGGAATGAGTCCTGATGGGGGAAGAGATAGCTCACACTGGCCCTGTGGAGCTGACCCCTCCTCCTCCAGTTTGGCCAGCACATCCTCAGCATTAAGTTTCTAATGGGAAAACACATGTGACATGTGATGAACTTTATATATATATATATATATATATAGGCCTATATGTGAAGGCGTGGGGGCAAAAACGTCGGCTTATCAGAAGATACAGCACAGTCTTGTCACACCATAGCAGCCTAACTACCCATAGGATCGCAAGTCGGGAATGGAAAATGGGTTGCTACACAGCGTACACTTTGTTAGCACTCTAGCTATTTCAATATTCTCTTATTTTGTATTGTGGGGCACGGTGGCGCAGTGCTTGCACTGCTGCCTCACAGCAAGAAGGTCCTGGGATCGATTCCCGCCTGGGGCGCTATTAACTGTGGGGTGCCCAGGTGGGTGATCTCCCGGCCTTTCTGTGTGGAGTTTGCATGTTCTCCCCGTGCTCCGAGGGGTCTCCTTACGGAGTAAAAAGAACCCCAAATAAAAACATGTGAAGATCGCCTCTCCTGTCCACATCCCTGACCAAGCTGTGGACGTTCAACCTGGAGCTGCTGGTCCCCGGGCGCCGTTGAGTTGGCTGCCCACTGCTCCTGCTGGCCGCAGGATGGGTTAAATGCAGAGGACAATTTCCACGGGCCACCCTCCCTGCATGCGCGTGTGTGTGTTTGGCGGCCACCACTTCCCGCTGTGTGTTGTGTGACCAATACGTGTGGATTAATAAAGAGATCTTCTTCTTCTTCTTCTTCTTTACTTTGCATTGTGGAGGTTTCAGAGCGAATGTAAATAGAATGAGTGATGATTTAAGGCTTTCCTTCAGAAGCCATCAAATAAAAGCCAACACAATACAGTCAGTACAGAACATTAAGAGTAAATGTACTTATACCACAGAAATACTTACATTACCACATGACTCCATGGTGAGGTTTTCACACCGAAGAGTGTCTGGCCATTGAAAGCCAAATTTCTTCATTAGCGGTTCACAGCCAGAGCGAGCTAGCTCGCATGCAGCTCGACACGGGGGCCCGTGGCCATCCGTCACACACTCGGGGGTGTACACAGAGCACAGGAAGATCTTCAGATGTGGAGAAGCATTCCACTTTGACCAAGGGATAAAATTGATGCACCCTCGAGGCCTGCATCTTCCTGGGTGGTGTGGCCCAGAAGGTTTGGATACACTGTTTGCTGATACGATACTCCTTTACACAACGGAACATTGATTGCTTCACATGTTCTAGAGCTCTGCTCCTGAACCTGCTGGAGAGAAAATAAACAGAATTGGTAACACATCCCCACTGTGACATCATTGAGGACCATGAACCATGGGTTTTCTAACCTTTGTTTTGCCATGATATTCAGCTTTACCTTTCTTTCCTCAAAGACAACAACACACAGTTTAGCGCCTATTTTGGCATGCCTCTCAGATAACGCCACCTTCAGCTGAACCTGACCACACCAGTTGCTTCTCGCTGTCATCACACCTAAACCACGGCCATAGCTGCCAGTAGGATGCTGATTGGTCTGAACCATTGGTGGTTTGGACACAAACCGAAAGCTTGAAGCCTGGCGAGACCGATCTTAAGAGAAACAGAATGTGACCTTGCCAGATTGGACTGGTCTCACAGGCTTGCAGAATCCCTCCCTATCCTCAGAACTGTCTCATTTATAAGTCCCTTTGGATAAAAGTGTCTGCTAAATTACTAAATGTAATGTCAATTGATGGTTTACATCTACATCTCTGTTGGACAGTGGTGTTGCAGTCGGGCCTTTGATTAGAACAACATGTAGCCAACACGGTCCTGTAACCATGTCACAAGGTTTTGTTGATGTTGCTGATGCCTGATTGTATTGCTTGCGAGCTGCTTTAATGTACTTCTATGGGTCTACCTTAAGTGCATAATGCAGTTTTACCATACAAACACTTACATAGCCACAGGACTCCATTGTGAATTTTTCACACCAAAGACTTTCCGGCCATTTGAGACCAATTTTATTAATTAGCGGTTCACAGCCAGAGCGGGCTAGCTCACACGTAGCTCGGGCACGGGGCCCGTGGCCATCCGTCCACACACTCAGGGGTGAACACAGAGCACAGGAAGCTCTTTAGATGTGGAGAGCATCCTGAAATGACCATAGGTTGAAATGTATGCAGCAGGAAGCCTGCCTCTTCCTGGGTGGTGTGGCCCAGATGGTTTGGATACACTGTTTGCTTGTACGATTCTCCTTTACACATTGGATCCTTGATCGCTTCACATGTTCTAGGGCTCTGCTCCCCAACATGCTGTAGAGAAAAGAAAAGAATCGGTAACACATCCCCACTGGGATATCATCAAAGCCCACTTTGCTGCAATTCCTTCCATTGACTCTTTCGATAACGAGAATACAATTCATATCCTTCCCTTCATATCCCTCCCATCCTTCCCTTCCTCACCACCCTAACCAACACCTCCCTCAATTCAGGCCTGTTTCCGACCACCTTCAAGACTGCCAGAATCAAGCCACTCCTCAAGAAACCCACTCTTGACACCACCGACATCCGAAACTACAGACCTGTATCTCTCCTTTCATTCCTTTCCAAAACCCTAGAACATCCTGTCTCTACCCAACTATCATCCTATCTCTCTCAAAACAACCTGCTAGACCCTCATCAGTCAGGCTTTAGTGGTCTTTTCCCAAAGAGGACAATAAGGTATCAGGTATTTTAACGTGTCCCTCAGACAAGTCTGTCTGGACAAAGGCGTGGGGGCAAAAACATTGGCTTATCAGAAGATACAGCACAGTCTTGTCGCACCATAGCAGCCTAACTACCCATAGGACCGCAAGTCGGGAATGGAAAACGGGTTGCTACACAGCGTACACTTTGTTAGCACTCTAGCTATTTCACTATTCTCTTACTTTGCATTGTGGAGGTTTCAGAGCGAATGTAAATAGAATGAGTGATGATTTAAGGCTTTCCTTCAGAAGCCATCAAATAAAAGCCAACACAATACAGTCAGTACAGAACATTAAGAGTAAATGTACTTATACCACAGAAATACTTACATTACCACATGACTCCATGGTGAGGTTTTCACACCGAAGAGTGTCTGGCCATTCAAAGCCAAATTTCTTCATTAGCGGTTCACAGCCAGAGCGAGCTAGCTCGCATGTAGCTCGACACGGGGCCCGTGGCCATCCGTCAACACACTCGGGGGTGTACACAGAGCACAGGAAGCTCTTCAGATGTGGAGAGCATTCCACTTTGACCAAGGGATAAAATTGATGCACCTCAAGGCCTGCATCTTCCTGGGTGGTGTGGCCCAGAAGGTTTGGATACACTGTTTGCTGATACGATACTCCTTTACACATCGGAAGACTGATTGCTTCACATGTTCTAGAGCTCTGCTCCTGAACCTGCGGGAGAGAAAAGAAAAGAATCGGTAACACATCCTCACTGGGACATCATTCAGGACCATGAACCATGGGTTTTCCAAACTTTGTTTTGCCATGATATTCAGCTCTACCATTCTTTCCTCAAAGACAACAAGACACAGTTTTGCGCCTATTTTGCCATGCCTCTCAGATAACTCTGTCTGGACAAAGACGTGGCACCTTCAGCTGAACCTGACCACAACAGTTGCCTCTCGCTGTCATCACACCTAAACCACCCCCATAGCTGCCAGTAGGATGCTGATTGGTCTGAACCATTGGTGGTTTGGACACAAACCGAAAGCGTGAAGCCTGGCGAGACCGATCTTAAGAGAAACAGAATGTGAACTTGCCAGATTGGAGTGGTCTCACAAGGCTTGTAGAATCCCTCCTTATCCTCAGAACTGTCTCATTTATAAGTCCCTTTGGATAAAAGTGTCTGCTAAATTACTAAATGTAATGTCAATTGATGCCTGGTTGTATTGCTTATGGGCTGCTGTAATGTACTTCTATGGGTCTACCTTAGCATAATGCAGTTTTACCATACAAACACTTACATTACCACATGACTCCATGGTGAGGTTTTCACACTGAAGAGTGTCTGGCCATTCAAAGCCAAATTTCTTCATTAGCGGTTCACAGCCAGAGCGAGCTAGCTCACATGTAGCTCGACACGGGGCCCGTGGCCATCCGTCAACACACTCGGGGGTGTACACAGAGCACAGGAAGCTCTTCAGATGTGGAGAGCATCCTGAAATGACCATAGGTTGAAATGTATGCAGCAGGATGCCTGCCTCTTCCTGGGTGGTGTGGCCCAGATGGTTTGGATACACTGTTTGCTTGTACGATTCTCCTTTACACATTGGATCCTTGATCGCTTCACATGTTCTAGGGCTCTGCTCCCCAACTTGCTGTAGAGAAAAGAAAAGAATCGGTAACACATCCCCACTGTGACATCATCAAAGCCCACTTTGCTGCAATTCCTTCCATTGACTCTTTCGATAACGAGAATACAATTCATCAGGGGTGTAAAAAGTACCCAGAAATTATACTTAAGTGAAAGTATGGGTACCGTCTCAAAATCTTACTCAAGTAAAAGTCAGAGTATCTGGCTAAAAACACACTTGAGTAAAA
Organism: Coryphaenoides rupestris; assembly: GCA_002895965.2. Classification (NCBI taxonomy): domain Eukaryota; kingdom Metazoa; phylum Chordata; class Actinopteri; order Gadiformes; family Macrouridae; genus Coryphaenoides; species Coryphaenoides rupestris. The sequence goes on along the minus strand of PIJE02000823.1, from coordinate 116,566 downwards.
GTCAAAAAGTTTTTACTTTTAAATGTACTTAAGTACTAAAAAGTAAAAGTAAAAACTTTTTTTTATTGCAAGGCCATGGGTGCTCGTCTTGTCCGTCCACGCCGACCGTTTCGTCGTCTTCATCACTCGTACTATCGTTCTGTAGCTTGTCACTCTGACTGTCTATTCTTCTGATAGCAGGTGTTTCATCAAAGATCCCCGCTTTCTAGTCTTGCACAAGGACCAATCAGCATGGGTATGGGCGGGTTAATCTTCCATTGATGGGGATTTGATTGGCTGTTTTTAAATAAAGTGCGTCCGCAGGATTAATAACGTTAACGTTAGTTCGGCCAGAGAAACAAATATACTAATTAAAACTGTTGGACCTGCGAGATTTGTACTTTGTACTTTGTAGCTCTGCATTTTAAATGTAAGGAGTAAAAAGTATGTTTTTTTTCTCTGAAATGTAATTGAGTAAAAGTACAAGTATACAAATCTAATAATACTCGAGTAAAGTACAAATCCCCAAAAACAGTACTTAAGTATTGTAACGAAGTACAATTACTCAAGTACTTTACACCCCTGCAATTCATATCCTTCCCTTCATATCCCTCCCATCCTTCCCTTCCTCACCACCCTAACCAACACCTCCCTCAATTCAGGCCTGTTTCCGACCACCTTCAAGACTGCCAGAATCAAGCCACTCCTCAAGAAACCCACTCTTGACACCATCGACATCCGAAACTACAGACCTGTATATCTCCTTTCATTCCTTTCCAAAACCCTAGAACATCCTGTCTCTACCCAACTATCATCCTATCTCTCTCAAAACAACCTGCTAGACCCTCATCAGTCAGGCTTCAAGGCTGCACACTCCACAGAGCCGGCCCTGCTCGTGGAAACAGAGCCCCTCCGTGACGCCAGAGGCTTGTCCCTCTCATCTGTGCTCATCCTTCTTGACTAATCTGCCGTATTTGACACAGTGAACCACCAGATTCTTCTCTCCACCCTGGCAGAGCTTGGCATTGCTGGAACTGCGTTATCCTGGTTCACTTCCTACCTGACAGATTGCACCTATCAGGTCACATGGAATGACTCCCTGTCCAGACCCTGCACCCTTGACACCGGAGTCCCCCAAGGCTCAGTACTGGGACCCCTTCTGTTCTCCTTATACACTAGATCTCTAGGCCCTGTAATCACATCCCACGGCTTTTCCTATCACTGCTATGCAGACGACACCCAACTGATTTTTTCCTTCCCCCCCATCTGACACCCAAATCGCAACACACATCTCTAAATGCCTGGCTGACATCAGCAGATGGACGACCGCCAACCACCTGAAGCTTAACCTAGACAAGACTGAGCTTCTCTTTATACTGGGGAAAGACTGCCCTCAGATGGACCTACTTGTCACCATTGAGGACATTGAAATCTCCCCTGCACACACCGCAAGGAACCATGGCGTGGTACTGGATGACCAGGTGTCCTGCAACGTCAACATTATCTCTGTTGCCCGATCTTGTATAATTGCTCTCTACAACATCCGAAGATCCGGCCCTTCCTCAGATGTGAAGCAGCACAGATCCTGGTCCCAGCGCTCATCATCACTCGCCTCAACTACTGCAACTCTCTCCTGACTGGACTACCCACCTCCGCAATCAAACCTCCCTCTTCTGCAAACTCCACTGGCTCCCGGTAATCACTCGCATTAGATTCAAGACACTGGTACTGACCTTCATGATCAGTGTCAGCGGAACCGCCCCTACCTACCTCCAAACATTAGTCAGACACTATGCCCCAGCATGAGCGCTCCGCTCAACAACTTCAGCTAGACGACTAGTACCACCTTCCCTAAAAAATAGCCGAACATCGCTCTTCCAAGTCCCAACTCTTCTCTATTCTGGCACCGCATGAGCTCCCGGAATGAGCTCCCGGCAGATGTCAGTCGCTCGCCAGCTTCAGCAAGAGACTCAAAACCCACCTGTCCAGAGTTCACCACCCCCCCCCTGAGCCCACCTTGCGAGACAGTTTAGTGGATGGACCATTTAGAATGTACAATCCTAGATGGAGACATTTGTGTCTGCATGCCATCAAAGAACAGACTGACCGACCACAGTGAGTGTGGGTCGGGCCACTTGATCCCTGGCATGTGAAAGATCCATAATTGTATTTAATGCTAAACGTTTGCTAGGCAAATAATAACTTCTCCCACCGCTCCATAGACAACCCTGACACCAGCTAGGCCCCGTCCAACAAAAACGTCACCAGTGATTACCAACAACAAAGTGGTCTATTGAACCATTGGTAAATTTAAACACTTCAGTCTAGTTGTTTAATTGTTATACTCTCTTGTGATTGGTTGACAATAACTGAGACTTATAGGTAAGTGTATTAGATGGCATGGTAATGAGAAAAGTTACAATATGAAGTACATATACAATATGCAAGTACGATATAAAGTACACATGCAATAATAGGATTAAGGGGTGTTGTATGATGTGGGCCTAAACACCCTGATACTTACAATGAAATTGAAATTGGTGTGTTTGCCCCGACTGTCTGACTGTTGCTGAATACGACAATTTCTGCAGAATAAAATAGTCACTGTGATGTGTGTGTTGTTAATTTAATGACGCCAGGAGGAGCTACTTTCTCTTTGTCCTTGTAGCTTGTCAAACAAATGTGCATAATCCCTCACAATCTCAGTAAGTCTAAACTAGCACTGGTGTGCCAGTTCATCCATGTGTGTATTGGCGTACAATAATACACTCACATCACATGACTCCATGTTGAGGTTTTCACACCGAAGATTGGCGGGCCATTGAAAACCAAATTTCTTCAAGAGCGGTTCGCAGCCAGAGCGAGCTAGCTCACATGTAGCTCGGCACGGAGGCCGCAGACCCCCATCAACACACTCGGGGATGTACACAGAGCACAGGAAGCTCTTCAGATGTGGCGAGCATTCCACTTTGACCAAGGGATAAAATTGATGCATCTCAAGGCCTGCGTTTTCCTGGGTGGTGTGGCCCAGAAGGTTTGGATACGCCGTTTGATTATATGATTCTGCTTTACACATCGGAGCATTGATCGCTTCGCACGTTGCAGGGCTCTGCTCCGTTGGATCTGCTCCCAGATCCACAGGCTGCCAGAGAGAAAACAAAAATCATAGAAACAAAACATATTAAACCATGCGTGCCACACCAAGCGTGCCATACCACCTTCATCAGATTACAGAGCCCTTTAACCATTCAGTGGACCCTTGTACTTGGACCAATTAGACTGCGATTAACATGCACTCGTTTCATGCACATTTTTTCCGCATACGCAAGAGTCCAAGCAAGTGTCCGTGTGCAACCAGAATGTGTGACCCTGCCAACGGCATGCATAGCAAGGGGGGAAACCCTAATAGTGATAAAAATGTAATAGATACAAATACATCTTTGCTGCAAAGACTGTAAATAGTGTGTATATTTCATTCTTTCCCTTCAATTGTGATATTTGTGTTATTTGTATTGTTCTGTTGCACATTCGGCTGGGCATCGCCACTTTTTTATTTCACTGCACATCCTGTATGTGTATGTGACCATTAAACTTCTTGAATCTTGAATCAGTCACCATGTAAATATGGGCCTATCCGGTTCAATAGAATTACGCACGCACGCACACAACACACACACACAGACACACACACAAACACACACACTGGTGGACTTCAGACTTTTAACCCCAGTACAACAGTGGATGTTTGAATGCTTTAGCAAAAAGATATACTTTTGTCTTGAAAGAACTAAAGATTATATCCTTGGAATCTTTTTGTTCACTAGATTGCGTTAACAAAATGCGGGCCTCATATTCTATCTTTGGGGGTCCAAATCACTAAAATCCGACCGTGCCAAATGGATGCTTGTTTTGTTACACACATTTCTGTCATTTCGTCAGAGAACGAAAAAACAAACTAACAAAAAAAGACTTTCAGACTCATGAACAGAAGCAAAAAAGGAGAGACTGGGTGGTTTGTCACCTACATCCACACAGTCGAGCTGGTTTTTGGCGGGTAAAGCTGAGCACTTGATCCGCGGCGGCCAGGGGATGCCTCTCTCTCTCAGGACCCGCTCGCAGTCCCTCTGCACCCTCTCGCAGAGCGCACGGCACGGCGGTACCGTGTGCTCTCCGGTTACCGGGTCCCCTAGTGGCGGCGCGACGACACGACACATCAGCTCGGCCGCGTAAGGCGAGCAGCCCGTCTCGATGAGCCGCCTCATGGCCTCCGCGCCGCCGTTCTTCATGTACCGGCCCATCCTGCGTGGGTTGTGGTAGGTGGTGTTGTAGCTCACGTTTTGACAAAAGTCGATCCTCAAAGGTCTGCAGTGTCCGTGTGCCACCATCGATGAAGCTCCCAGAAGAACTAACAAGATCCACATCATGCTTATAAACACATCCGATACTCAACAACTTTTGAGGGAGATTTTCCGGGCAGCACTGTGTGCGCACTTACGCATCAAACAGTGTCCAGGTGACTTCAGTTCATGGGGGCACTTGGTTATTTGCTTTTGTTTCGTAACACACACACTGTAAAAAAAACTGTACTTTTTCTGTTAATTTTTGTATTTCTGAATTACTGGAAATACTGAGGAAAATTACAAGGATAAACTGTAAATGTATTTATCTCATTTAAAACTACAGAAAAAAAACAAATAAAAATTACACAAAAATTCCCCTTTTTTACAATTATTAATAACATTTTACAAACAATTTTACAATTTTTACACACACAAAGCCTTTTGGACACCTTTGGTTGCCACATATGGTGGAGAATGCGGGCACCTAATTCCATCGCAGACGCATAAAGGGGAAAAAAAATGTATCCCCTCGAGGCCCTGTACGACATTTTTGTCCAGGGTTGTCATGGACATGGACGCCCGGATCAACCATTTGGCCCAGGAGGGCGTTCCCCCTGTCGCGACGAGCCAGCTAAAGAAGAAGTCTGCCAAGAAGCAGAAGGCTGGGGCTGCTGCCGGGGCGGGCCCACGGGTCCCGGAGAGGGAGAGAGCCATCTCCCTCCAGGAGGAGGCCGCCCTGGCCAAGGAACAGGTGGAGCAGCTCCGCCATGAGCTGGAGCGGGAAAAGCTGAAGATGGGCCAGAAGGTGAGGGAGATGATGGAGCGAGTGGCGGCCATGCAGGAGGGGAACCTAAGGGGTTACCAGGCGCTGCAGGTCATGCAACTCCAGGCCAAGGAGCAGCGGGAGGAGGCCAAAGAGCTCCAGGCCCAGCTGAAGGCCGCAGCCCAGCAGCAGGAGCAGGCCCAAAGAGGCCAAAGAGCTCCAGGCCCAGCTGATGGCCGCAGGCCAGCGGGAGGAGCAGGCCCGGGAGCAGGCCAAAGAGCTCCAGGCCCAGCTGCCGGCGGAGCAGGCCCAGCTGACGGCCGCAGGCCCAGCTGACGGCCGCAGGCCAGCGGGAGGAGCAGGCCCGGGAGCAGGCTAGAGAGCTCCAGGCCCAGCTGGCGGCGGTGCAGGCCCAGCTGACGGCCGCAGGCCCAGCTGACGGCCGCAGGCCAGCGGGAGGAGCAGGCCCGGGAACAGGCCAGAGAGCTCCGGGCCCAGCTGACGGCGGAGCAGGCCCAGCTGACGGCCGCAGGCCAGAGAGAGGAGCAGGCCCGGGAGCAGCCGACGACCCGGGAGGCGCCGCAGCAGACGACCCGGGACGAGGCGCCGCAGCAGACGACCCGAGACGAGGCGCCGCAGCAGACGACCCGGGACGAGGCGCCACAGCAGACGACCCGAGACGAGGTGCCGCAGCAGACGACCCGAGACGAGGAGCCGCAGCAGAAGACGACCCGGGACGAGGTGCTGCCGCCACCGAGCCGGGACGAGGTGCCGCAGCAGAAGACGACCCAGGACGAGGTGCCGCCGCCGCCGAGCCGGGACGAGGTGCCGCCGCCGCCGAGCCGGGACGAGGTGCCCCCGCCGCCGAGCCGGGACGAGGTGCCGCCGCCGACGAGCGGTGGCACCTCGTTTGTAATGAACACCTTGTTTGTAATAAACGGCCCGCCTCGGAGCCTTAAACAGACTTGGTGTATCTGTGTTCTCTATGCGTCGTGCCTTTTGGACAAGCGGGTTGCCACACTAACTAGTTAGGTTTTATGCCAAGTGAGGACCGCAGTTCCTTTTCCACCAATGTGTTGCATAATGGTGTTGATATGGTGATATTGTGTTCCCATGCTTCTGGTGTTAGTGATGTCAGTGAGACTATGTGTTTATAAATCTAATCATCAACAAGATGTTGTGTATGAACAAAAATGGCTATCATTAGCCTATTCATTCATCCACATCAACTTAGTTGAATAACATCCCTAGTATAGCTGCTCTAGGCCTAAAACGTTTTCAATAGGTTGTCTTACAGGATTTTTCAGGCCCTGCTTGTGGGATAGGAAAATATGGTGATGGATCATAAACCTGGGCAAGGCCTTGAGTGTTGATGGAGAAATTATAGGCTAGTTGTTTAAAGCCCCTAATGGCATGTGGCATGGGAATTGTCCTACTCTAACCCTTCTTTTAAATTAAAGCCAGAGACAGACTTAAAGGCCATCCCACACTGATCCAACAAACTCAAACAGCCAACACTGGAACTGATAAAATGTGATGAGATGGTGGACCTCATGGACCAGGCTCAGAATCCCTGTTGTAGAGTGCATCACTATAACAAGTGTGGCCAAGCATATACTGTAAGATTATGAGCTGGCTCATGGAGCTCGGTGCTAAGCAGAAAATGCTGCCGTTACTGAATAGGTCATAATGTGTGTGTGTGTGTGTGTGTGTGTGTGTGTGTGTGTGCGCACGCAACTCTTCGCACAATTCTGTGAGCAACCCGCCTCCTCGTGAGCAATATCGCGCGCTTTCACTCCACCTGCATGCTCCGTGCAGAATGATTTCGTGGAAATAAGAAATCATGTGCTGTAACGTTAGTCCTTTTTAGAAAAATTAAAGTGATCATTCTGCATGGGAACTCAGCGGTAAACATGCAGACAAAAACTTAGACACGCAGAACTGCGAATCACCAGCCCCTTCTGACAGCCACCGTGGAAGTATAAACGGACCTACAGACTCACGACAGAGGCAGAAATAAATTATCGACGTTAAGGCAAGTACCTAGAGATTTTTGTATTAATATCTGACTGACCACTTAGCTAAACGTATTCAGACATGCGTTCAACAAGGCGAATGTGGAATCATTCAATTACAGACAGTGCAGAACGTTTGCCTTGTTGAACACGTCAAGTTCTCTGTGCTTTAGCCGGCTTAGTGTAACGTTAATGTACATTAATGTTTAGTTAGCTAGCTATAGCTAACTGACTAACCGTCCACAAGCCAGCAAGGGCCAGGCAAGTTGTGTGCCAGTTTGTTAGCCTCGGCTAGTTTATGACGAACTGTTGGTTGATAACTTCCTAGCTAACGTTATCTAGAGCCGTTTTGTGTTTTTGTTGCTAATTTATAGTATACCTTCCTGAAGTCGAATTTTCCATTAAGTGAGAGACGTCTAACTTATTTGTAGCCTATTGAATATGTCAGCTAACTATAGGCTAAATGTTAGCCATTTTCCCAATTTTCAAGGAGTTGTAAACTTTTTTCCTCCTCCCTCAACAGATACCACGAGCTACCACGAGGCTTGCGCCGAATACTGAAGTAACTTGGGGTAAGAAAGAGTGCTCTTGGTCAGCTTGAGATATGGCTGGTGTTACAAAAGATTTTACTTGTCCCACATGTAAAAACACTAAAGTCAAAACACTAGAAGGATATGTGGATCATCAGGGCTTACACAAAAATGAAGCAAATGGTCAATACACATGTTGCATAGTTGGGTGCAAATCCCTTTTTACAAAATATAATGCTTTTAAAAGCCATATGTACCGGCGTCATAGACAGTCATCTTCTGTGTCACAATATGAGACAGTGCAAGGCCCATTTCAATGTGAAAATCCCCATTGCCAGAAACAGTGTGTTGATCTTAAAGACTTTTTGGCTCATATAAAATCACATGTTTCTAACAGAGAGGAAGTGCATTGCCCATTCAGAGCCTGTGGCAAAGCCTTTTCATTGAAATCCTCATTTACTGCCCACATTTCTAGAAAGCATAAACATGCTACAGCTGTGCATGTTTCAGCAGCATTTTCTGTTCATTCCGTGCCTAGCCAGTCCTCTGATGTTGTTGAAAGGCATTTAGATGAAGGTCTAGTTGATGAAGAGCCTGAGGATACATTGGACCCAGTTGATGCGAAATCTTTATATTGTCACGGTTGCGACCGTGTCATCGGGGTTCCCCGACGTGTTGGTGGGCGTGGCGCCAGACTCCGGTGCCGCCCCCGCGTCATCAGCGGCACCTGCCCGGCGTCCACACCTGTCACCGCTTGGCAATCAACCACCATAAAAGAACCCCGGCTTCCCAACCACTCATCGCCAGATCGTTGTTTCAACCAGTATGGTTAGAGAGCCGTCACATATGGTATCTCTGTGTTTCACCTTGGAGTGTAACCCGTTTTTCCTCTGCCCAGGATCGCGACCTGTCTCCCGCCAGCCCGCTCCGCTACCCGCCTGTCTACCTGCCTGTCTGCCTACCCGTCTGTCTACCAGCCTGCCTGCCTGACTACCTGTCTGCCTGTCTTTCGCTCGTGTGCCAGTCACATTACCTGCCTGTCCCTTTGTTTGTATCCTGGTTCCTCCCTGCGACACATTCCAATTAAAGGACTATTTGTGTCTGGGTCCTGCGTTTGGGTTCTCCGCTACCCCCTAACATATATATGAGAAATCTGTGCATGTTTTACATGAAGTTGCAAGCTAAGTATCTTATACCTTCCTCCACAATACAGATAATTGTGGAAGAGATTAACGGTCTTATTATGGTGTGCCAGCAGCATACAAAAAGTCAATACTCACCTATCAGAGTCAGAAATTGATCTGTGCTCTCAAGACTTTGGATGATGTAGATTTGCATGCATCCTGTAGTGCAGCTCTTTCTACAGAGTATAAGAGAAGGCAGTGTTTTCAGAGGAATTTTTCCTATGTGCATCCTCAGACTATTAATTTAGGCACCGATGAAAACTCACAGCTACTCACAGCTTAACCGCAGAATCAAACAGTTCGGTTATCAGGGATCTGATGCCAGTTCTGCACAGTTTCGAAGTTTCGGAAAAGGGAGTTAAACTAGGTGGCCAGGCAGCAGAGAACTGGACACTTCTGAGGCTCCTCCCTGTTATAATCGGTGAAAAGATTACAGATACAGGAGATGAGGTATGGCAACTGACGGTCCAGCTGAAAGAGCTTGTTGAGTTAGTTTGTGCCCCTAGTATATCTGTTCCTCAAGTGGCTCTGCTCAACGTTAAGATTGTTGACTATCTAGAGACAAGGAAAGAGATGTTCCCTGCTCAGAAACTGAAACCAAAACACCATTACCTCATCCACTACCCAGCTTTGATAATGAAATTGGGCCCACTTTTACGACTGTGGACGATGAGGTTTTTCAAGATTTACAGTTTTTCAAGATTTACATTTATTTTCCTGAGTTAGATATTGAAGACATAGGCCTAAAACAAGTTTATCACCAGAAGAGAACGTATGAAGCGTAAGCAATATTTATTTCTCAAAAAAGCCATGGCTACTAGTGGTTTGGTTGTTCTGTCTGAAAGACTTCAGTAGCTTACAAGTGGCCCCAGCTGGGAGTTGAAACCCTAGCCCTGACAGTTGTTGACATGCTCTATCCATTGAGCTATAAAGGACCATAACGATTATGGAAAAATAGGGAATTAACAGTTTTTTCCCATTTTCTTGTGTAGTCATGGGGGATGGAGATGGTGCTCTTGCCTCTTTTATTGCTTCTGTTCTGCCAAACCCGCGTGGACATCAGCCGGTGCTAGACGCTCTCAAGACTTTAGGAGTGGAGGACCTGGAAGATATGAAGTATGTCCAGGAGGCAGATCTTCTCAGCGTCCTGAGGCCAATTGAAGCAAGGAAACTGATTGCCTGCATTAAAGCTACTGGTAAGTATACTAGTTGATTAGTTGGAAGATTTTTTTGTGCAGCCTTTTTCAACCCAGTCCTCGACACCCACTGTCCTCATCACATATTTGCTCTCTACCAGCACACCTGATTTAAAGGGATAGTTCACCCATTTTTCAAAGTTTTATATTGTGGTAACGCTTTACTTGAAGTACACTGTCATAGACTAACATAACGCTGTCATAACACTGACTTAGCACTTGACATAGTATGTCATGACAGCTTATGTTAACTGACATGCACTTGCCGGTATCTGACATAACAGTGTCATGAAGCTTGACAGATACATTGTTAGCATCTCATGCTACATTTTCTAATTCTTAAGTCATCTGCCAGGCTTTATAACACTGTTATGTCAGATACCGACAAGTGCATGTCAGTTAACATAAGCTGTCATGACATACCTATAAGAACCATGAGCAGTGAAAACGTCTCATAATGATCACCAAACGGCATTAGAATTACAGTAACATTCAGAAAAGAAAAAAAAAACTAATATTCAAATTAGTATTTTTTTTTCAAGCATCAGGCACCAGCACGCCAATAACATCACATTACAATTAAGAAAAAAATGTTAAATGTTTTTGCTATTCCTTTTTAAACACCAGGCACCAGCATGGGGCGCCAATTACATCACATTGGAATAAAAACAAAAATAAAAGTAAATGTTAGCGCCACAGATGAGATTCGAACCCGCGTCCTTTTCAGAATCACGAAAATGTTGGTTGGCGTCAGCCGTACTATGGCGCGCCCCGCCTACCACAGCGATGTGTGGATCCCACATCCTCCGATGTGATCCTGCATCCACCCATCTGGGTCACCGCTGGGTCGGGACCCCATTACGACGCGGTAACCCCGACTGTAGACGGGCAGCCTCCATCAGCCACTCCCTCCCGCCACCTTGACGGCGGCCTCACCCAACCGAGGAGTGCCTGCGGTTTTTGTTAATTATATACCTAACCTGACGGATTACTTATGGTGACGGAATAGTTTTTTTTTGCCAGAATCGGAAAGAGGAGAAGTTGTTTAATAGATTGGCATCCATATTTTAATTTAAACATATACTTAATAACAACATAGAAAGAAATGTCGTCAATAACTGTAAATTAGACAGGTTTGCTTAAATCAAGTGTTACAAAAATGAGTACACCGTTGATTAAATTCTACAAATAGTTTTCAGTAAGTATTTGGACAGTGACCCTTTGGATGGTGTAACTGCCTAAAAAGTCTGTGACCCATCAACATCACCAGACTCTGAGGTATCAAATGAGCCTCAAACCATCACTCTGCGGCCAGATATGCAGTAGATATGGATGGATCACTTTCATGGTTGTTTCTCCTGACTCATTTTCCTATTGAACTCTATGGAAGAATTAGTCAGGAGAAGTAACCCTGAAAGTGATCCATGCATATCTACTGCATAGCTGGCAGCAGACTGATGGTTTAAGGTTAATTTGATACCTCAGACCCTTGACGACTTACTGCCATTTAGGCAACCATAGAGATCCCATTCCCATAGAGATCCATTCAAATGCAGAGAGGTTGTAAGGGTACCTGAACATAAAATATATTATATGTATATTTATTTGTGTGTCGGCGGGGTCGGAAGTGAGGAAGTGCCTGTGTGTCACGATGGATAAGTTGGCAGATAGGGGTGGAGATGGAGTGTATGGTAGGTTCCCAGGTGGACGGTGTGGTGAAAGGTAAATGGGTAAAATCCCTATTGGAATTGGAATTGAAATGATCCAGGATTTTGAGACGGCGCGGTGCTACATATGAATATCCCTTTTTAACAGGTTGCAGCATCGCCGTCGCCGTCCAATGAGTCCAATGAATATTATCATGTGTTGTTTTGAATTTTAATGATGGTAGTTGCGAGAGGTAGCCACGTTGAGGGTCAACCTCACTGATGGAGTCCTTCACAAAAGCATTGAAAGTTTGACACAGTGGCGCTGGCGGGTGGTGAGATTGATAGAAGCGGTAAGCAGGGGAAGACAGAGTTGTGCGTTGGGGAAGGTGGACCTGGCCGTTCGGATGAGGCGGTGGATATCTTTAGTGATGGTAGTGGTGGTGTGGATGAGTGTGTGGGATGGGAATGCGTTTCGGAGGGCGGTCAGCTGAGTTGGGGTGAAGGGGTAGTGGCCGGGGAAGGAGGGAAGGGTTAGCGGTGATATGGGGCGGTAGGGCGAGTGTGTTGGGATATGAAGTGCTGAAGTGCTATTAGGAGGACTTGAACTTGAGTATCCAGGGGGTTTCCCAACAGGTCTGCCCGCTGCACCACAAAGACACCTGCAGTGACAGACAAAAACCCTAACTCTAAAGCCAAACCCTTATATGAAACCCTAACGCTAAAACCAACCCTACCCAACCTAATATGAGACCCTAATCCTAAAGCCTAACCCTAATATGAAACCCAATGGGGTTTTTTTAGGTTTACTTTTTAGGGGTTTATTTGTTTGGGGATTAGTTATTCAGGTAACATTTTTGGTATACGTTTTTAAGGCTACTTTCTTTTTTTACCAACCAATATGAAAAGATAACCCTATTAGGAAACCCTAAGAGCGAACCCTTCAGCCATGGAAACCAGGAGGGCTTGAACCTGGGTCTCCAGAGCGTTAACCTACAGCTCTGTCTGCTGCTCCACATGCAGGGATCACAATTAGGGCCTGCCTATCTATCTATCTATCTATCTATCTATCTTTTATTTCAGTTATGAATAAACAACCTCAAACTAACATCTCCAAAACATGGATGTATTAAAGATCGCTCCAAATTCACACTGAGACACACACATGTATAAATATATGAATACTATATTATGTCCCCCTCATCTGAACTGCCATTCACTATATTTTACACATGATTAACAAGTCATTAGAATTGAATGGACGGAGCATCATCTGATGCTATATGAGGTTGAGGTTTCAATCTTTCGTCTTTTTTACCATCGTGATTCTTATAGAAAATGCCACATATTGACCTTGTAAGTTGTATTAACTTTGTAAATAGTTGAGGTGATTTTATGTCTCTTTTTGTGACAAACAGCCAGCTAAATAGTGGCGTCGCTGTGACGTCCTGCTCCATGGAGGGGGTACTGTAGGGGTACTGGATCTGTAGGAGACAAGGAGCAGCTACCAGTGGAGTCGAGCCGTGCAGTGGAAAATCGGAATAAGTAGTCGAATGAATGTTAATGCCAATAATGTTATTAAATAGAGAATAAATACAAAAGAAATGCATAAAAGAAATAAAGTTATTTGTTGTGAACATCACCTAGTATCTTTTATTCACTGTAGAAATGTAGAATGTAATACTTATTATAATGATAGTATTAATGTCATACTAATAATGACATGGCAACATGAGAGAGTACCGATATATTTTTTTCCCCCACTTCAAGCACTGATTACCAGAAACATAAACAATGATATTAGACATACCAAACACATATCTACATCTGTAACAATGCTATAGTATTGTCTACAATCACGTAAGTGTCATGTGTGTGTGTGTGTGTGCCTGTGTGTGCGTGTGTGTGCGTGCGTGCGTGTGCGTGTGTGTGTGCTATATACAAAATCCACTTCTCTCTGTCTTGTTGGAAATACTTAATGGCCCGCTGCAATCAGCGCTCCTCTCGTACTGCCGCTAGGTGGCACTGTAGGACTGTGGCTGCCTTTAAAATCCTTTTTTTTTTTTCACTTTAAAGATGTATAGGTGCCAATGAAAGTCACATTTCCTGTCAAATTTCCTATTTCCTGTTGTCCTACTGCCCATTGAAACCCTTTACATTTGTATTGAATTAGCTGTATTAACATATCTTTGATATTTGTACATGCAAATAGTGCAGTACTATATGTTGTAGGATTACTGTAATATATAGGCCTATAGATATCTTCAAACCAATTCAAATTGTATCACATTTAAAAAAGTAAAACCAGACTCTTTAAATGTGCTGTAGGTTACATTTATACAGCTATAATTTCAGGGTTGTCTGCTAGCCACCCGTTCTGGTAGACAATTTAGATCATAGGCTGCCTCATTTCTGACACATCAGGGCATCTCTTGCCACATTTATTCAGGGAATCCTTCTTGTCTGTCAATCACATTTGGGCACATGGCATAGTGAAGTATACCATGGCTGCTTTTATATTATCAAACGCTCCGGAATAAATTATTATGCATGGGTTTACATTTTGTTCTTTCAAATTACAAAAAACGTATAAGAAGAAACACACTGTTCTGTCCAGCATGATGAATCAAAATCAGAAAAGTTACAACGTCAGATGACTTTTTCGGGGTCACTAATCAATAGATTAGATCAACAGACCCATGCTGCAAGACTCTCACGAAGTCATGTGATGTGTTCAGAGTCCCTGTAGACCAGGGGTGTCAAACATGCGGAAGCGGCCCACAAGCTGGTCCAATCCAGCCTGGGAGGCCATTTTGATTAAATTGATTGATTTCTTGTTACCTATTGATTGCTGTTTGAGAGCCCTGGGCGAGGGGTGCTACTGCTGGTGCCATGACCATGTCTAGAAGGCCATAGGCCACATCTGCAGTGGGATCAGCCACTGCAAGTGTCTCCGCCCTGTGAAGAAGACCATTGCTTTCGTCAGGGCTGGGGAGAAGCCAACACCAACTGGGCCACCTCCTCTGGCCTACTAGCAGCGGCACAAGACTGGGAGCTGAAAGTTAACCTGGTGAAGCAACTGAAGTTCCCAGGAAAATGCTGCTGCAACAACACTAAGGTCAGACATGTTGCTAATCCAAGCAGATCGTCCTTCTAGAACTCACAGTTCCGGAGGGAGGACCGCATCGAGGAGGACAGCGAGAGGAAGAGGGCAAAGTATGGCTGGGATGGTGGAGGGATGGGTGGCCAGTCCCTCTGCAGGGCCTACAACACACTGGGCATCAACAGGGGCCAGTAGGTGAAGGGCCATCAAGTTGGTCACCAAGGCAGCAAAAGTTCCCTCAAAATGGCTGTGGATCAGGCGGGGAGAGTCGTGGGTGGGGGTAGAGCTACCTGGGACACAAGCTGGGGCTTGATCAACCATGGCTGGGTCACCTGGAGGAGGGTATCTGAAAGACACGAAAGACCCGAAGAACCCAGGAAAACATCACTGACAATGTGTCCAGGTGCCATCACAGGATGATGTATGTTAAAAAGCTTCTGTCTGGGACAACCAGTGGTGACTGAGAATAGACTGGTTGATTGACCAAGAATACAGTGGTGACAGCTGGAGAGACAGAGGACATCCCGGAGAGACAGCAATGGGGCAGTGATGGTTAGCAGCACAGAAACTCATAGAAAGCAACGGATCAACCTACGGAAAAATACCCCCATGTAATTCCTGAGAGGGGGGGCGTCCCATTTGGACGGTGCCAAAAGTGCACCGACTCATGGAAATGGAAACATTCCGTACGAAGAGTACGGAACGCGTTTGCGGCAAGGTGTGTAAGAACCCACATGGCCTAAAGATCCACCAGGCCAAGATGAAATGCGTGCAGATGGTGTAAGTGTCACAGCGCTCAGGGACTACTCCTGGAGAGATGCAGGAGGAGCCAGGCCCAGAGTCAACCCACAGTGCTCGGAATCTCTAGGTGACAAGCCCCAGAAGCAGGCAGAGCAACAGAACACCGTCGGGTGAAGTGGCCCCAAGCCTACAAGGAGAAGGTGTCCAGTTTGATAAAGATGCCATTTTGGAAGCAATGGCCAAGGGTGAAGCTGATCGACGCTTCCAGTCAATGACAACCTGCATCGTCAGCCTAGCAGCTGAGAGGTTTGGACTGGAGGAGAAGAGTGCAGCGAAACACCCCTTCACCATGAACAACAGAGCAACAAAGATCCACCAGCTCAGGCAGGAGTTGAAGAGCCGGAGGCGGCAATTCAAGGAGGTGAGGGAGGAGCAGAGAGGACCTCTCACAGAGCTGCGCAGCATCCTCCACAAGAAGCTTATGACCTTGAGAAGCACCGAGGGGCATCGGAGACGGAGGAAGAAGAGGGCCAGGATGAGAATTGCCTTTCCAGCAAACCCATTTGGGATTACAAAACAGCTGCTCGGGCAGAAGCGCAGCAGCCAGCTCACCTGCTCCAAATCTGTGGTCGACCGCCACCAGAGACACAGTGATGAATACAGGGAGCAAGATCTGGGCCTCTGCAAGTCCTTGATAAACCCACTGGCACCAACTCTGGAATTTGATGGGAAGGAGCCCAGCTGGAAGGAAGTACAGGAGGTGGTCAAGAAGGCAAAAGCAAGCTCAGCCCCAGGACCAAGTGGGGTAACGTACAAGGTATATAAGAACGGTTACTCCACAGGCTCTGGAGGATGCTGAAGGTGATCTGGCAAGTCAGTTCAGAACCATCTTGCTGCTCAGTGTTGAGGGAAAGGTATTCTTCAGCATTGTTGCCAGGCACCTGACAAACTACATTTACATTTAGGGCATTTGGCAGACGCTTTTATCCAAAGCGACTTACAAAGAGTACATTTGTTGAAGGAGAGGCAGCAATATATCACTGTGGTACCTGAAGATAAGAATAGAGCTGTTTTCGAGCATTCATATTTACGAGACGAATAGAACGAGTTTCATAATTGCTAAGTTGCCTGCATAAGTAGCTGGGCAGGCGTGCAATTCTAAGCATTCTACAACATCTGAGAACGAACAACAATGCTAATGCCATTAATAAATGTTAAGACATATAAACACGCATGTTAGTGCTAGGGGGGGGTTATGTAGAGTCCAGGTGAACTCTGAACAGGTGGGTCTTGAGTCTCTTGCGGAAGCTGGCGAGCGACTCGGCTGTTCTGACATGAGCCGGGAGCTCATTCCACCACTGCGGAGCCAGAACCGTGAAGAGTTGGGACTTGGAAGAGCGATGTTTGCTGTTTTTAGTGAAGGCGGTACCAGTCCGTTTGGCAGAAGTTGCCGAGCGGAGTGCTCGGGCTGGGGTGTAGGGTCGGACTAATGTTTGGAGGTAGGTAGGGGCGGTTCCGTTGACAGCCATGAAAGTCAGTACCAGAGTCTTGAATCGAACGCGAGCGATTACCGGGAGCCAGTGGAGGGTGCGGAAGAGGGGGGTTACATGGGAGAATTTAGGTAGGTTGAACACGAGGCGTACTGCTGCGTTCTGGATGCGTTGTAAGGGCTTGATTGTTGAGGCGGGGAGTCCAGCCAGGAGAGAGTTGCAGTAGTCGAGACGAGTGATAACGAGCGCTTGGACCAGGATTTGCGCTGCTTCACGTGTGAGGAAGGGGCAGATGTTGTAGAGAGCAATTCTACAAGATCGGGCCACAGAGGTAATGTTGGCGTTGCAGGACAGCCTGTCATCCAGTACCCAACGCCAAGGTTCCTTGCCGTGGGTGCAGGGGAGACTTTTGATGTCCTCGATGGTGACAAGTAGGGTCCATCTGAGGGCAGTCTTTACCCGGTATGAAGAGAAGCTCAGTCTTGTCAAGGTTGAGCTTCAGGTGGTTGGTGGTCGTCCATCTGCTGATGTCGGCCAGGCATTTTGAGATGCGTGTTGCGATGTGGGTGTCTGAGGGGGGGAAGGAAAGAAACAGTTGGGTGTCATCAGTATAGCAGTGGTAGGAGAAGCCGTGGGACGTGATTACAGAGCCGAGAGATCTAATGTATAAAGAAAACAGAAGGGGTCCCAGTACTGAGCCTTGGGGTACTCCAGTGTCAAGGGTGCAGGGTCTGGACAGACTACAAACTACCTGTTAAGGAACTCCTACATAAACATAAATACCGTAAATCCTCTAATAGTGGCCTGTATTCCATTAAAGGCCGGTCTCTCATAATGGCCGGGGGCGTGGTCAACACGGACAAATAAAGGCCGGCCTCCAATACAGGCCGGGTCAAAAAAACGAAGAAAAAAAAATACGGTAAACTCTTGGTGCCTGTTATACACCCGGTCATGTAACTACGGTAGTTTGAATGACCTGTGCAAGCCTGATGTTATGTCCCATAACACAACGTGTCTACGTAACACAGAGTTACCAGAGAAGAGAAAACAAACATGGTGCCGACCAGACGAAACCTTGACGTGAATTTTAAAGAGACAGTTACCGTATTACGGTAATGTTTCTTCCTACCTCAGGGTTGTTTTATTTTACAGTGGGTGTATTTTTCCTCCGTGAGGCTGCGGTGCTGTTTTGTTACCATCAAAACCGGCAAAACTCAACAGCGTTTTGGCCACAGGGCTGGGGATGAGCGTAAGACGGCTATCGTCTCTGATTTACAACCACAGATAGGCCTAAATACTGGGAACAAGCGCCTATCTACAGCAAAACAAGCTTGAATCTCTCCCAAGAAGGCACTGTGGGGGGGGGGGGGGAAGCAAGATGTGACTTGTTCAAAGGAACATGAGAACAGAAAAACAGTCCCCTCTGGCACGTGGTCTCTCACAAACAGCCATGCTGACGACTGCTTGAACGTGTCCAACGCAGGAGACGTCTGCGCCGTGGCCCACCTTTACATTGAAATCACGCCATTTAGGACCATTGCTAACCAAACCATTCGCCAGTGTTACCATTCAAGTGTAGCCATCATGATGCTAATGTGATGGCGAGAGCTTTAATGTGTGTGTGATCCCAGTGTGATCTTCATTTGCTTAGTTTATGCCAAAACTGTGTGTGTGTGTGTGTGTGTGTGTGTCTGTGTCTGTGTGTGTGTGTTGTGTCTGTGTCTGCGTCTGTGTGTGCGTCTGATGTGTTATCAGTGGACTCTGGACCTCCATGCTGGCACTTGAGAGGGCGAAGGGGATGTTGTCTTTGTATGTGTGTGAGCACGTCTTATTCATTTTTTTTTTCCCCCCTCAGATCAGTAATCCATACGGCTCAACGAGCCAATGACATCGCAGCCATCGTCACAGTTCGAGTCACAAGTGTCTCTCTCTCCTCAGCGAGCATCGGCATGTCCAAGAGAACAAAAGTCCTCCGGGAACTAAAATGTTCCCCCGCAACAAATCAGTGATCAGACAGGACAGAACATGTGTGGTGGAGCACATGGTTGGTCCCAGGGCAAACAAAAGGCCTGTGGCTGTCCTAACAGGACTGTGGATCAACCCCACCCCCCTCACCCCATACAACTACCACCCCCACCCCCCCGCCCCCCTCCCACCCGCCCTCGCCAGGCCAATCATGTTGGTGCTGTTCTGACGATGGTTTCCAGAGGACTGCCTGTGAATACTGTTCCCCAGCCATTATTTTCTCTTTGTATAAAAAATGAATGGATGACATTTGGTGTTATTTTGCACAGCGTGTTTTATTTTCTCTCAAATAATTCATGAGAAATGGCAAAAAACAACAACATTATAGCATTACTTGACATCAGATACAATGAGGAAACGATAAAAACTCAAGGAATATGTACATGTTTGAGGAGCACGCATTAGCCATGTGGACTACGTGATATTTCTCCTGATTATACCAATAATAAATACTTTAGGCGGTAGTGGATGAGGCTCTGTTTCATTTCTGGCATGCAACACAGTTCACATAGTGGCTATTGTTTTATAGACTACTATTTCACTGAGTTTCTGCCTTATTTGGCTTTGACAAAGGACTGGTAGAGAGAGGTGAGCTGGGCCCGGAGATCCTGGGCATAGGGGTCCAGCTTCTCCTTCAGATCCTCTGCATAGGGAGCCACCGCTTGCCTAACGATCTGGGCTCTCTGGGCCATCTCCACCTGGACCTTGTCAACCATGGGGGTGACGGTGTCCTGGAACTCCTGCAGACGCTGGTCCACTCTCTGCTTCAGCTCCTCTGTGTAGGGCCCCATCTGGCTCTGCAGCTCCTTCACGCTCTGCTCCAGGCTGCTCTTCAGCTCCTCGCTCTTCTGCACCAGGGTGGTCTTCAGGGCCTCTGAGTCCAGGGTCTCTGCGTAGGGGGCCAGCTCCTGCTTGAGCTGCTCCACCCTCTGCTGGATCTTGGTCTTCATCTCCTCGGCGTAGGGCTCCAGGGTGCCTCTGGCATTGCTCAGGTCCTGGCTCAGACGCTCCCGCAGAACCTCCGCCTCCTGGCTGATCTTCAACACCAGGTCCTGGGCCATGGGGGGTAGCTGCTCCTGCAGGCTGACCGCATACTGGCTGGCCACGTCGGCACTCTCTGTCAGACGGGAGCTGGGGGAGAGAGATATTCACATGATGTTGTTTTTCTCATCAAGTATAAATACTTTAAATGTATAATACTAAAGTATTATTGATATTCAATGTCTTGTCTTATTAAGTTTACAATGAGGGTCCACTATAGTACTAATGATGTGGAAAAGTCACATGACTTACTTGATATCCTGTCCCAACTGGGACTTCCTGATCATCTGCAGGGTATCATCAGCTGTCTGGGTTGCCTTGGCAACGTAGTCCCAGAAGGCATCAGTGAGAACCGCCAGCTGTGGCTTGGGCTGGTCGGCGTAGAAAATGTTGCCATGGCAGCCTGGAACAATTCAATCTTATTGTTGAGCAAACAACCAATATTGCTTTTTGTATTGAAATTGTTTTGCATTAAGTTCAGTCAAATTGGTCATGACAATCCATGCACAATCTACTTACCGGAGAAAACGGCGATCGCAAGCACCACAAACACCTTCATCACTGCGTTGTTTATCTGAAGAAGAAAACAGAGCATTCATCACGGATGTGTTCAAAGAATCAAAGTACCCATGACTCACTTCAACTTCAAATCCGAGAATTACCCTCACCTGCGTGTGTGTCGTGTGTCTCTGGTAGCTCGGTGTAACTGTGAATGTGTCACCGCTGGGCTTTTTCATATTTATAGTCCATGCGGTCGAGAGTTGTAGCAAAGAGCGCAAAGTCCAGAAATCACTGCCATGTTGTCACTGCTGGCCTCTTCCCCTGCTTCTCCCAGCTACTACTGGATGAAAGATAAGGACTGTAATGAACACAAACACCTAAATCCACGAGGTTTATACATTATAGGCTGTATGCAGTTGTCTCTATTTCACTCCACAAACATTGTAACTCATCAACATGCCGTGTAACAAAAGATTAGTATTGATGTTGAGGATTTTATGTTTTTGTTTTGGTTTTTTTCCTGCTAATTATCCCTCTTTTGAGGAGATGGTCGTTAGCTGCCCACGTAGCTCAACAGATAACTCCAGATAGCCTCACACATAATAATGGACTTTGTAATATGGTCAAGCCCTGTGAGTGTCAATGCCATTAGGCGCTCCTCAGACACCCCTTCGAGACAACACAAATGACAAATCGATGAACTGTTACACAACTGCTACATGAGAAGCAATAGAAGACTTCAAAACTAGAAGCCGTTGCGTCAATATACACAAAATAGTCTACGGTGATGTGGAATGGACAATGAAACCGACTCTGTGGGCTTAAGCATTTTAGTGGTAAATGGATTGCATTTATATTGCGCTTTTATCCAAAGTGCTTTACAGTTGCCTCACATTCACCCATTCATACACCGACGGCGGTGCCAACCATGCAAGGTAACAACCAACACGTCAGGAGCAGTTAAGGTTAGGTGGTGTCTTGCTCAGGGACACCACGACACTTAGCTAGGTGGAGCTCAGGGATCGAACCAGCAACCTTCCAGTTGGCAGACAACCACTCCACCTCCTGAGCTACTGATTCACATCATGTTCATACATCCCGGCACCTAAAATAGCGCTTAGCATTGCGTAGCATATTATGCTTGCTGTCTTACTGTTTACCAGCAAGAGGTTAACACAGCAATTATGAGTGCTTGAAATGTATCTCGCACTTATGATTGGTTGAAAGTCATTCCATTCCATTGTTTTCCATTCCACTCTCTTTGGACAAATGTAATTGTTGCAAGAAGCTTTGGACAAAATCGTCTGCGAAAATGGCCTGAATGTTAATGTTAATTCAGACAGAGAACAACAGTATGGTCACAGCTCACTAGTATGTGTGTTCATGTATTGGTATGACACTCAGATCCAGAACATATTTAATGTTTTCAAACCAATGAATGCTGACACACATTTGTGCTGTAGAAGCAATGGTGAGCAGGTACCTACTAGCTGGGCGAATGGTGAATCAGACAGAAACTGTAATTTGACATTTGACCGATGGCTTGACGTTATTTGGTAGAAGATCAAACGATAATAAAAAGCAGCAGTGTCTGCTCAAAGTTCATTATCAAAGATAGACGAGGAAGAGGTTATGAATTAATCTGCATGTGGCCTTAGAAGAACCTTGCCCTTACAAATGGCATTATCATGATGCCACGGAAAGAAATACTAAATGGTGTCACGTCACAAAAGGTGTGTGTGCGGGTACATGCGTGTGTGTGTGTGTCCATGAAGTGGACTGGGGTGGCAGCAAGACTCCAACCCCTCTGGACTTTGGATTTATAACAAGAGTATATAAACACTCACACACTCAATGAAAAAACCATTCACTGACATCTCTGACTGGACCTGTAAACATCAGGTGAGAACAAGCGATTAATCAATTTGTATGTGGGTTGAAATGAATATATTGGACCATGTGCTTGACTAATCTGCTGTGCCTATTTTTCTTATAGAATCTACCATGAAGACCCTTTTTGTGTTGGCACTTGCCGTATTCACAGGTCAGTTTGCGTTCCCAGATCATACAGTTACATTTACATTTGCATTTAGGGCATTTGTCAGACGCTTTTATCCAAAGCGACTTACAAAGAGTACATTTGTTGAAGGAGAGGCAGCAATATATCACTGTGGTACCTGAAGATAAGAATAGAGCTGTTTACGAGCATTCATATTTACGAGACGAATAGAACGAGTTTCATAATTACCAAGTTGCCTGCATAAGTGCCATTAATAAGTGTTAAGACATATAAACACGCAGGTATATATGTTATATTGTATCGGCTATTTCCACTGCATTCTGGCAGCGTTCAGGCATGTGTTGTGTGTGTGTGGCTGTGTTGAAGTAACTCTCTGTGTATTTGTACAATCACACACCGCACCCACAGGCTGCCACGCCAACCTCTTCTACGCCGACCAGCCAAAGACACAGGTGGAGGTGCTGAGCGATGCGTTCTGGGACTATGCTGCCAAGGCAACCCAGACTGCTGATGACACCCTGCAGATGATCAGGAAGTCCCAGCTGGGACAGGATATCAAGTAAGTCATGTGACATACAGTATGTTTGAATATTTTGGGATAATCACAATCGACATGTGGAGCTCTAGGATCGGAAGCCGACGTGAATGACTAAAGACACACCGTTGAACATTCCTGTCGCTTTGATTCCCTTCTCCCCCAGCTCCCGTCTGACAGAGAGTGCCGACGCGGCCAACCAGTATGCGGTCACCCTGCAGGAGCAGGTATCCCCCATGGCCCAGGACCTGGTGTTGAAGATCAGCCAGGAGGCGGAGGTTCTGCGGGAGCGTCTGAGCCAGGACCTGACCGTCGCCAGAGGCACCCTGGAGCCCTACGCCGAGGAGATGAAGGCCAAGATCCAGCAGAGGGTGGAGCAGCTCAAGCAGGAGCTGGCCCCCTACGCAGAGTCCCTGGACTCAGAGGCCCTGAAGGCCACCCTGGTGCTGAAGATCGAGGAGCTGAAGAGCAGCCTGGAGCAGAGCGTGAAGGAGCTGCAGAGCCAGATGGGGCCCTACACAGAGGAGCTGAAGCAGAGAGTGGACCAGCGTCTGCAGGAGTTCCAGGACACCGTCACCCCCATGGTTGACAAGGTCCAGCTGGAGATGGCCCAGAGAGCCCAGGTGGTGAGGCAAGCGGTGGCTCCCTATGCAGATGACCTGAGGGAGAAGCTGGACCCCTATGCCCAGGATCTCCAGGCCCAGCTCACCTCTCTCTACCAGTCCTTTGTCAATGCCAACTAAGGCACCTTTATCCATGGAAAAGTTGGAATTGAAAAATGCTTATATTTTGCATTGATATTTGTGGCAGACAGTACATTCACGAAATATATATTGCACCACTTGTAGACCTGTCTTTTTGTTGTTTCAAATACAAATGCACAAAAACATACTGTATATTTGTGTAATACACACAAACAAATCCATCCATCTAGTAGACCAGATTTGGAGAACATGGTTAAACTGCTATACCCAGTAACCTAGATAATCCAAACTGTAAAACACAATAAAGCAATAATTATGACATTATTATATGCATACAGACAATTTTCTTCAGAACTCTGCGTTAGATCCATTGATTTCAGCAATGAATAAGCCCCAGACCTAATCAAATATGTCCTCTCTATCATATGTTGCCATTTTACACATCGTTTCCAGTACAGGATTAGAAAGGACTTCCAGCGTTTCAGGGTAATTCCTTGATCACTTGTGGTAGACACTGCAGTCATAACCTCCTACGATGAGCCATTCTCCTGATGTCCTCTGGGAGCAATCCAAACAGACCAAGTGCTGGTGTTTTAACCATTTCGTATATCCTCAACATATTATTCAAGAAAACAATGATCTCAGCCCCACTTATATTTAGTTTTCTCACAATAATTAAGTGCACTCAGGTTCCAGCCTCACATCTCCAGCAGTTTAAATGTAGCCAGCTTACATGGAGTCCAAGAGCTTCTATTGAAGATCGTATTGGTTGATCATCTTAAACGGTGATTGCATTTCACGTGAGAATTTGTGCCAGCTATCTATCAAAACCCCTTCACCAACATCCTTTTCCCAACACATTTTTACGTGAAATCTAATACTGTATGCTCTTAAAATATTGAGGCACCCCCATTTTTGCCTTGTAATGTGGAATACCCCCTGACTTCCAGTTTGATGATTCAGTTTATCTTTAATTTTGGCTGATATTCAGTTCCTTATTTGTAAGAATCTCCAAAATTCTGATTAAAATCTAGATTACATTCACTAGTTATTTCCTCAAATGATCTCATTCCAATGCTCCAAACCAAATCTCCAAGGAGATGTATTTCTGACCTGAGCAGACCGTTTTACCCACATGAAGGTCTTCTTGTCTATCAGAAGTTTCTTATCAAACCTTGTGGAAGCTTTAGATGTGAGATATGGGCGAGGTTTTGTGAGACGGTGTGCCATTCTCCATGACTCCCTGGCAAAAGGCAACAGTGGGTTCCTAAACGCTATATATGCAAGTGGGGGCCTGGTCTGGTGAGAAGTTAATTTTAGAGCGTTGGGAGTGGACCCGTCAATCATTGAGAATGATAACCCCATGTAAGCATGTATGTAATATCTCAACCTTGCCCTTACAAATGGCATTATCGTGATGCCACGGACAGAAATACAAAATGGTGTCATGTCACAATAGGTGTGTGTGCGCGTACATGCGCGTGTGTGTGTGTGTGTGTGTCCATGAAGTGGACTGGGGTGGCAGCAAGACTCCAACCCCTCTGGACTTTGGATTTATAACAAGAGTATATAAACACTCACACACTCAATGAAAAAAACCCTTTGCTGACGTCTCTGACTGGACCTGTAAACATCAGGTGAGAACAAGCGATTAATCAATTTCTTTGTGGGTTGAAATGCATATATTGGACCATGTGCTTGACTAATCTGCTGTGCCTATTTTTCTTATAGAATCTACCATGAAGACCCTTTTTGTGTTGGCACTTGCCGTATTCACAGGTCAGTTTGCGTTCCCAGATCATAGTATATATGTGTTACATCATATCGGCTATTTCCACTGCATTCTGGCAGCGTTCAGGCATGTATTGTGTGTGTGTGTGGCTGTGTTTAAGTAACTCTCTGTGTATTTGCACAATCACACACACACACCGCACCCACAGGCTGCCACGCCAACCTCTTCTACGCCGACGAGCCAAAGACACAGGTGGAGGTGTTGTGAGACGGTGTGCCATTCTCCATGACTCCCTGGCAAGAGGCAACAGTGGGTTCCTAAATGCTATATATGCAAGTGGGGGCCTGGTCTGGTGAGAAGTACATTTTAGAGCGTTGGGAGAGGACCCGTCAATCATTGAGAATGATAACCCCATGTCCCCCCCTTTACTTGAAATTGTAATTATGGTGTTATCCTGTCTTGATAATATAGCATGTATGTAATATATCAACCTCTATATGCTACAGTCATTTCCACCAGGTTAATTCTGTCCATTAATATATATAAATTGTAGCCCAGTTCTATAACATACATAGATAATGGGAGACATATTAGAATCCATGATATCCGAACATTTGGATTTGTCAGTAACCCCTCAATGCCCGCAGTCCTTCCCGCTGTAGCTTGGTTTGCTTCACCACTTCCTCCCGGGCGAGGCTCCGTCTCCTGTCCTCATGCTCGAGCCTGAATACTCTTGATGCGGCCTCATTCATTCATTCATTCATTCAGACTCCACTCCGTGTCCACTCCTATCGAGGCAGGTTGTCCAGAATGGTGCTCGAAGGCTTTGCAGTTTCATAGCCACATTAGCTTTCGGGGACACTTTTCATAAGCGCGCGTCACCATCTTGGCCCGCTGTGTTACCTTGTGTTACCGTGTGTTCTTTGTTTGCTGTTTTTTAGATGAGTTATGTAGTCAAATGATGAGATAATGTTTTTGAGACTGACTATCTTGCAGGCGTACAACATAACCTTCAAAAATGCCTTTTAAAAAAGCATTCGACGAAATATTGATTGCAACATTTCCCACACCATGCCCGACCCCACCTCCCCCTCCACACACACACACACATACATACACACACACACACACACTCACACACACTCCAGACACACACACACACACACACACCACACACACACACACACACACACACACACACACACACACACACACACACACACACACACACACACACACACAGAGAGAGAGAGAGAGCGTGTTGAGAGTTGCCCCAGCGTGTCAGGATGTTTTGGACTAATCTCCTGGATACACCTCTCCTTCTCTCTCTCTCTCTCTCTCTCTCTCTCTCTCTCTCTCTCTCTCTCTCTCTCTCACACTCTGACTGCTGCTGTTGATCGCCCTGCCTTTCCCAGTGGCAAACAACATTCCTCTCCTCCACCCCCAACTGTCACTGGCTGTGCTCACCTTTAACCCTACAGCACCCAGAACACAGCGTTTTCAATTGTTGCTTTTACTGTACAATTTATATTAGGTCTTGTAAAAACCATGAACCAGATGGGCCTGTATTGTTTTTATCATTTGTTGTTTGGATTTGTACCTTAGAACAGCAAATAAATAAATAAGACATGAGGAATATTTTGGAATCTTTGGCATCTTAATACATAGTTTGAAAATGCATGCAGATCATTAATTGTCTCTGCAAAATAGTAATTTTGTTTTTGTTGGACTGAATGTATATATTGATTCACATCAATATAGTGATGATGATATAGAACCCCTGTATCCTCTATACAGAAAACAATGCTGATTCTGCAGCACTGTTCTCCTGATCTGGAAACCTTTGTTATAAACTACATCC
This sequence comes from Coryphaenoides rupestris, assembly GCA_002895965.2. NCBI lineage: Eukaryota > Metazoa > Chordata > Actinopteri > Gadiformes > Macrouridae > Coryphaenoides > Coryphaenoides rupestris. The sequence continues at coordinate 89,160 of PIJE02000823.1, read as the reverse complement.
ATACCGAAAACTACAGAGTGGGGAAAAAGATGTTTTATTGATTATTATGTTATATAATGATATATTACACACTATGATACATGTAAAGTTCAATATTTTCGTAGGAGGATCACAAGACCAAGCCCAAGTTACTTAGTTAGCAGAAGCTCCGCACTAACCTACCATAGCACCCACGGTATCAGGTCATGACTTTCACCCAACTTGGCACGAACCCACGCTTTACCGCAATGACAGTGACGGTGACGCAAAAGCAGCTGCCGCCCGGAGACGCTTGACCAAACACTTCGCCGGGGAGAGACGAAAGCGAACGCGCTCGTGCCGTAGCCTCGGGTTAGCTTGCCTCTCACCCAGATACACCAACTCGAGTAACCTCACTGACGCGAGGTAAACACCCCGGTCCAACCCATCCACCCGTGTCTTCCAGTAAGCCTTGTGCTGGTGTTGTTGTTGTGTCACGTTGATTGGCATGTCAGCGCCGTGCTTCCGTGCACGCAAACAGCTTTGACAGACAATGAGATCATCGCTCTCGGCGGTCACAGACGTTTCTGAGAAGAAGAAGAAGAAGAAGAAGAAGAAGAAGAAGAAGAAGAACTTTGTGTTACGCAACCCTGTCTGTTTTTCTGTCTGTCAGGCCAACGTCTTATTTTGGTTTCTGTTCTTCTAAATGTGCTTTTGGGAGCGGTCATTGACCTGTGCTGTGATTCTGTGCTTTACTGTACCAGGATTTGCTGAAGAATTTATTTGTAAATATACGTCCTTGTACCTACTGAAGCTAGGTCTCCATGCAGGCCTAATCTCTTCATGAAATAACAACACCATTGTCACCGCTGACAGCTATACAGGTGAAAAAGAACTCATGTCTGCACAGGAGTTGAACGCTATATGAGATGGATGTAAACTACACAGCAAACCCGAGAGAACAAAATAAAATATATAATCCTTCCGTTCAGCTTTTGTTGTTAATATTATTTAACAGGTGAAAAAAAGAGTCGGTGGCGTGACTAGAGCGGCGCAGCGTGGATTAAATTGCTAATGTCAATTACTGTGGGGGTTGTTAAACTGGACTGGGCTTGTTGTTGTGCTGAATATACAGTTCTCTCTGAGACACGCCCCCCCCCCCCCCCCCCATGACCTAGGCTCTCTGGAGTAGCACTAATGCCCCACACATCTAAATAACCACATGGAAATCACTGTTTACCATTTAGTTACTGGGCAGATTTTATACAAAGCAACTTGCAGTCTTGGCCAGGTCCCTCTTGAAAAGGGTTTTGTAATTTGCAATGAGTCACTACCTGGTTAAATAAAGGTTTTTTAATAAAAATAAGAATTAAAAAATCATTGGGTTTTTGATTCAGGTTATTTTTTCAGATAAAAATCAAATGCTGTTAGTGTTAATGATAGGGGGTTGAAATCTTGTATAGGCTTACAGGTAGATTGTGGCCATTTTGGTTGGAACCAAGAAAATGTCAACCATCCTGCCCCCAAAATCTGAATGCCTTAAGTTCCTCGGCCACATTTTAAAAGGCGTCTAAAGGCCAAGGAATAAAATCCTCAAATCAAGGATGAATGAGGATAAAAGGATGCTTTTCACAAAGAAATTACTCTTGTGACAAAAAAGCATCTACGAAATGGCGTGCCGACTGATTCCTATCATCCAATTAAAATGGACGGCCACCAAATGATAATCATTGGTTTTCCCTTTGAATGTTTGCCAAGTCATGAAGAGGAGTTTGCCCTCCAAAAGGCTTACAGAGCAACATGCAGGTCAGTGGTAGACCAGTGGTAGACCAGTGGTAGACACAGAGGAGAAGCCTAGTTGAACCCCATGGTTTAAAATACTGGAGGCCTTACTTACGTAATGCGTGTGAATTTAAACTCTTTCTTTTCACTGATAGAATAGGATGAACATATTCACATTATTTTACTGAAGAATCCGATGAGCACGCAGAACAACAACAAATGTTCGTATTGTTCCAGGAGAAATCTATAAGGTTATCTATCATTTCAGCATATTAAATTCTGGGAACAACCACAAAACCCAGACTGACTCAAAGGGGCAATGGTCAAGCCATGACGGATTCACCCTTGACCCTCCAAAGAACACCTGGCCTTATCATAACCCTATCAGGCAGCGGAACTGATTGCACACAGGTGATTGTATTTACAGCCACAATAAAATGCACTGTATTCTGTAGACAACATTGAACATATGTGTACATATTGAGTTCACATTTTGTTGCACGGGCTTATGTTTTATCTCACAAGCACCTTTGGTCCAATTGAAATAGGCGAGTAATAATGATCATTCTAAATACTGTACTTCCAACGAGTGTATTTACAGATATCTTATAGTGGTATTGTTTCCTCTCTTTCTCACGTCCTTGTTCCTCATCTTATTATAATCCAGACTTTGTGTGGCCGTGCGCCAGTGTCCCCATGTTACAACCTGCCCAAACTCCACTGGTTCTCATGACCAAGGCGGTGCTGTAAAATATAATCGAGCCCTATTAGAAAGCCTTGGCATATTACTTAATGTTTGATCACATAAATCAAACTTTTTTTTTTATATCATACAGCACACACCTTCTGTGCGGAAATGTATGTAACTATAGGCTAAGGTAAATGTATATTTAATAAATATCTAAGGGATTTAATAAAGGACTTTTTAAGGTATTTTTGACGGAGAGGCCTATAAGTGGCTTTAGGGGGGTCGTCTAGGGTGGGACATTCATGAAGTTATCCTCATCTAAATTGCATTTGAAAAGACTTGGCAGTGAGGCGCTCTGAATCCCACATCGTGGGGGTCGAGTGTGGGATTCAGATGCGTAAGAGGCCACATTGTGAGAATGTAAGGGACATTTAAATACTCTCCTGCGATTGTAACAAGCACCCTTTTCATAGTCATGTCTTGTGTGTGAGGCCGGAGTCAGAACACACGAAGCCAAGTCAAATTGAAATCTAAACTGTAACAGAAAACAGAAGCAGACCCAGTGTGTAGTAGCCTAGTCTCTGGTCTATTTGTGTATAGGAGCCATGGAGCGCAATAAAACATTCAGCAGTTCACATAAAAACACAGTCGAATAACATTGAGAAAAACCCCCCAAAAAAACACCGAGCTGCATATTTTTTTTATATCATGTGCAATACTTCCTCTTACCATTATCATTATTACCCTTGTATTACACTTCAATTATTGCCAAATTGTTTTTGCTGACTGAATATCTTATCTTACCAATATGTGTATACTTCTCATAGGACTTAGACTTCCTGTACATGTGTAAATCTGTTATATAATGTTTCTATTATTCTACTGTTTATTTCCTCTATTGTTTTATTCTATTGCTATGCAACCTGGCACAAGAATCTCCTTCGGGATCAATGCAGTTCTATCTTATCTTATCTTATCTTATTTTATCTTATCTTATATAATCTAATCTTATCTCAGGAGTGTGTTGTGCCACACGTGTTGTCTCAGTGATCATAGTATTAGCGCTCCGACGGTTGCGCAATCGCACAGCCGCTCAACGACAATCAACCAGACGAGAGAACTTCGGACGGCAGCGGCGGCGGTGGCACGACGCGTGGAAGTACTCATAGGTTGTTGAAGAAGAAGAAGAAGAAGAAGAAGAAGAACACCTATCATCCTCGTCATCCTCGTCGACGTCACCACCACCAACACCACCTTCACCACCACGTGAATGGATGCGCACGCACACAAGGGAACACGCACCAGCAGCGCCCTCCTCCTCCTCCTCCCCCCCCCCCCACCGAGGGACCATTTAAAAGGCCCTTGCGTCCCCCAGAGGCACATAGGACCCGGTCTCCCCAGGTGAGTGGTTGAGCTGCCTCATGCCCAGCAGGAGCAGCAGGAGGAGGAGGACCTTACACACCTTCTCCTGCTTCTCTTTTTGAACTTAATGCTTTGCATGGACGCCTTGAGTCATGCCAATACTACTGCAATAAGCTGTGATTTTATTTTATGCACGGTAGACTACTTTACTTTAAGGAAGAATAAGCGAAGAGTTTTAGTACTTTTACACTGTAATGTATGTTTGTATGTATACATGACTTGCAACAACTAAAGTATCCGCGCTGTAGATAGAAGTAGTCCAATGTGGAGTGTGCTTGTATTCATGGCTTCTAGTTCACTGCTGCACTGTATTTAATTCTCTTCTATTCTCCCCCCCCCCCCCCTCCCCCAATAGGTGTATCTGTTATCCAACAACCATGAAGGCTGTAGCTCTTATCCTCGCGTTGGCGGTAGTTTCTGGTGAGCATCCCTCCTTCCCTCCGCAGCAGCATTGTCGTTGCAGTGTTACACAGCATTCCCCCGATCGGTGTTCTCCTTCTATGTTTTTTTGGTTCTTCTGAAAAACTCAGTGTGTGTCTTCCTCCCAAAATGTAGGCTGCCAGGCCCGGGCAGTGTTTACCGAGCCCACCCCGACCCGCGTGGAGGCGGCGGTGGACCGCTTCTGGCAGTACATTGCCGAGCTGAACACCCAGGCCGATGGCGTGGTGCAGAACATCAAGGGCTCCCAGCTCACCAGGGAACTCGAGTAAGACACCAACCTTTGCTTGCTGGGCTCTCCCTGTGCTTCCCAAAAGGGGGTTCATGGGATAAGGCATTTCCACGTGTTCAATTTAAACACTAACACTGATTTTGGGCCCACATTCATTCGGTTCAATTCAAAAGAGCTTTATTAGCATCGGTGAATTCACATTTACATTGCCATGACGCGTTGGAAATGAAACAAAGGGAAAAATAACAATGGCGATTCCGCCTCGTAACACATGCAAAGTGAAGAACTCATTACATCACTCATTACATTACATTACATTCCTTCGGGATTAATAAAGTTCTATTCTATTCTATTCTACATCTCTAACTATAACCATTATCAGACAACTGGAACGCTTGTGTGTTCCTGTGTTCTTCACACACATGCACGCACACACACACACACACACACACACACACACTATCTCAGTAAAATCTCAGTAAAACCATCTGCTAAACAACAACAAAATACTGAACCGAACTTATGCTGACACTAATGTTGCCATGATACTTACGTTCTCTACTCTCTTACCCCCCCCCCCCACCCCAGTACCCTGATCACCGACACCATGTCCGAGCTCACCACGTACCGCGATGGCATCACCGCCAAGCTGGGCCCGTACTCCACCGGTCAGCTGACCCAGGACGTGCAGCTGCTGAGCAACCGTCTGCACAGAGACATGCTGGACGCCAAGCAGAGGAGCAGCCAGTACCTGGACGAGGTGAAGTCCCTGGTGGATCAGAACATGGAGGACGTCCAGGCCCGCCTCAGCACCTACACCCGCAAGCTGAAGAAACGCCTGAACAAGGACACAGAGGAGATCCGCACGTGAGTAGCGCTTTATTGTTCATGGTGGGAGCTGGAATATAGAATGTAAAATAGAGAATGCTACCTTATTGTTCATCGTGGGAGCTGAAATACATAGAATATAAAATAACGGTGCTTTTTTGTCGCATTTATTTTCTGTATCGTGCTATGAAAAGCAGAACGATGTTCAGATCCTCACATGCAGTCTAACCCCGTCTATTGCCCCACCCCACCCTCCAGCACCGTGACCACCTACCTGAGCGAGGTCCACTCCCGCACCTCCCAGAACATGGACCTGGTGAGGGAGCACGTGCAGCCCTACGTCAACCAGGCCCACGGCAGCGCCACCGCGAAGCTGGGCACCTTCGGCACCCTGCTGAAGACCCAGGCCGAGGACCTGACCCAGCAGCTGGAGACCCGCGCCGAGGGCCTGAAGGGCCAGCTGGAGACCACCGCCGAGGAGCTGCGCGCCGCCATGGAGGAGAAGATGGACAAGTTCGGCGACATCATCGCTCCCTTGGCCGACCAGTTCCGCGCGCAGATCCAGGCCATCATGGACAAGGTCAAGGAGACCTCCGGCAAATAGAGACTCCAAGAGACTGATGGTGTGTGTGTGTGTGTGTGTGTAAGGGTGGGAGTTGAGTTGAGGAGCGGGGGGAGGGGAGTTGAGTGTTACCGGTGTCTTTTTGTGTGTCTTGTGTGTGTGTGTGTGTGTGTGTGTGTGTGTGTGTTTGGGGAGGATGGGGGAAGTGGGTGGGTGGGGAGCAGGAGGGTGTGTTGACGATCGCTTTAGAGTGACTTGACGACACATCTGATCATCTGCCTGTTAGATCCCCTCTCAACCCACCCCCGTCCCCCTAGCCTGTCCTATACCCTGTCCAGAACCGCTGCATTTAATGCATTTCATCTGCTTCGTCTGCCTACATCGAGTGAAATCATCTTGCTGTTTAACCTCAATTCTTGAAAGAAAAAAAAAAAGTGAATTTCCAAGTGCACTGAACCACACGGCTGCATATTATGAAGCCAGCAGTATGCCAAGAGTTAGAGTTATACCCAAACGATTTAAGCACCTTTGTCTACTTTCGACGACGACTCTTTGTACTTCTCGAGTCTGTGAGTACATTGTACGATTTTATTTTAGTCTGGAGTCTAACATTTCGCTATGCTTACCTGAGTGTTCATTTATTTAGGCGGAAAATGTAACAACACAATGAATAAAAACAAACAAAACCCAAAAACATTCTGATGTGCCTTTTTAAATACTGAAATGATAACAAGGGATCAATATTTGTTGGATAATGTGGGTTCACATACAAGACAATATGCAGTAAAAAAGTAAAACAAGATCATTTTGTTTACTTCAAAGCACAATGAAGAACCAGTCAGTCAAAAGACACGGTGCCAGTCATGAATCTTCTGCAACGGGCAACCAGCCATTGAGCCAACCCAACAAATCTTAAAATCTTCAAACAATCTGTAAAACTTGGATACAATCTGAACCGTATCCAACATGAACGCTGTTGTTGTCGATGTTGAGACATCCTGTGCCTTCATAATGTGTTTTCTCTACAAGCCACCTCCGCCCCCCTCTTACAGACACGCCCCCCCCCCCATCTCTCTCTCTCCTTGGTCTTGACATCTCTCAGTGTTTGGGACAAGACGTGCTGGGATTTGTCCTGACATTCCACTTCCTCCATCTCTCGGGGGGGTTGTTTGTGAACGTGCACACCACCCCCCCCCACCACCTCCCCTCCATCTCCCTTGTTTCATGAATGATTTAAAGGGATACTCGACCAGCTATAAGTGCCGTTGTTGCCGGTGCTTTGGTGCAAGTGATGCACCCGTGCAGTCTTGTACAGACACGCGTTGGGATTCTGCTCCAGCTAATACAGAAACACACCATCAAACGTCACAGTGACGGTTGGTGGTGTGATGGTGACCGTGATGAGTCAACAAGTGCTCCTTACCATGAAAAACCCAGAACCAGTCAGTCCTGCACCTACCATCTCCTCCCCAACGTCTCATGAAAGTATCTGAAAATGAAGTCCCCTCTGTTCACTACATACAGTACATGCTCTTGTCTATGTTATTCAGAAGCATGAGGTGTTTCCCATTTCTTTGCTGATGACACTGAGTTATGTTATGTGCCATGTATGTAAGAATAATGAATCCGTTCAGAGACTACATGTAGGATTTTACACCACAAATCGCTTTAAATTGCCAGTTTGTGAGCAGGTTGTGGTTGAAGTTAAAACATGAGAGCTTCCCCGACTCTCTCTGTTGTGTAGAACAGCTTTTGGGATGATTTCTCTTATCTTTGAGTCGGGTCGGATTTTGGGGGAAAAAGGAACAAAGTGACATGTAAGCGTGGATAATTAAACAATATATATATTTCATAGCTTTTGAAAATGTGTACAAGATGATTATGTGGTTATGATTAGAACTAACATTAGTTTCTGATTGTTATTGTCTCAACCCACGGAGCTCAGAATTCACTGATTCTTACATATAGTACCTTTAATAACTTCTGTATTGTGTTTAGAACGCAGAGATCCTAGCAGCAAATTGCCTCTGATATTAATTTGGACGTCCTGGATGTCCCAAAATCACCTTAATGATGATAAGTCCCCCAAATTCCATCAGTTCCTTTGGCGCTAATCGTCCATCAAATGCTTCAAATAATACGAAGCAGTCTGCTGGGAATCGCGGCGTAATATTTGCCACTAACCTCTGTTTCGACGCTCGAGTCAGGTCAAGTTTCTTCAAGCTCAACATACTGTACTTCCTAAAAATGAAGTCATTTATTTTGTCAATTGCTGATTTACAAAAATGTGCACATGCTTGTACAGTCTCTATTGTCGGCTTGATTATCGCAACACACGACTCAGGTATCAGCCAGGGCTTCCTCCGCCGTCTACAACTGTTACAGAATCTCTCCCTCTTGGTCTGGAAGTGTGAAGGACAGAGTGTGGAGGCTGCAGAGCATGGCGCTCAGCATGGCCTCCTGTCCGCAGTGCACAGCAACAGAGGCCAACAGAGGGCGCCCATCGTCTTGTCTTCGGCGTCTCTCTCCTCCCCTGACCCATCCGCTTGGTCCCCGGGCGGCCAGCTGTGTTGACTCTTACGTGTTGTTCAGTAAAAACAGAACCGCACCGCATTCACCGCGACACCGACACCGCCTCAAACACAACAGTCCGAATCAAGCGACGCTCGATTTTGAACACTAATAATCTTAATGATATGAATACGACATGAAAAAGTACTCAGTGCTGTGCTCTTGGTTGAACCTGCAACGTCACACATTTAAAGTACGTCCGATTCACAGACTTGCTTTTGTTCAGCCAATATATAAGATGCATATAATAATAGCAGGCCTATTATTGTAAGAAGATGAGTATCATTATTAACCTACATATTTGTGGAATAGTATATTCAGAAGATTAACCAAAAAAAACACCCTAATTTGTACCTGAAGCAATTTAAGCAATGTGCTGATGCAGATAGTACACCAGAGAACCAAGGTCAATGTAGGCCAAACAATCACGAAGGTAATAGCTGCGTGTTTGTAATATCAATTAAATACTCCAAAGGCTAGATTTCCCACTTGATTGAATTGAAGTTGTGAGGCCTTGACTCTTGATCTAGAATCAATTTCCTGCGCTTGCCTATCAATTCAAGATATCAGCGGTTTATAGCACATCAAGGCTAAAGGTTAAATCAACACGATTGTTTGTGGGGAAAAAGCTCCTGGTGTTTGTTGGTGTGATGTAACCTGTTTTTGCTAAATATCGCGTGGATGCCAGGGATTCACTCCGTTATACGACAAACCTATCCTGCCCAGCTATGAGTAATCCATCCGTTGCCGAAGGGCTCAGGTTCATGATCAAAACAGGAAGATCTTTGACTTCTCTGCAGAGAAGACACGAGAGGCTATTATCTCAGGTGCTACCTAGCCTGTGACCGCTGGTAACCTCTCGGCCAAACTACCCCCCCCCCCCCCGCAGACATTTTAACATTTTAACAACCTTCCCCCTTCTTCATAAACCCCAGCCCAGCCCTCTTCGGCACATAACCCCCGAACATCACACAGAGGCCCAAACTCCCACATCAGGCTTGTTAGTGCTCATTTGGAGGGGGGCAAGTAGGATGATCTTGACACCCCTGATCAGGGTGCCTACAGCTAAAGGCAAGCTAGGTCAATTTATGACCGACTTTACAAGAACCAGAATTGAAGAAAAAAACCCCACTTCAATCACTTAGGGTTTGGGACAATTTTGCCCGAATGATTATTGACCGTAACGTAAAGCAGGATTTTTCTGGTCCAGCGGAGACGTTGATGGAGATGATCATTGATCGAACACTTCCTTGAGTGAAGCACAAATGCCAATCATTCATCATCAGGACAACATGCTTGCAAAAAAAATAGAATAGAAGAATGAATACATTCGGCAAAGCTGCACATTGAAGACGTTTGCAGTCAAACACGTCTTAAAAGTAATGTTTTTGGAGACCTGCATAAAATCCGTTTCACCACCCGGACTACTTTGCATTATAGTGAAAGGCTGTCTTTACCCAAACTCATAGGTTATGTAGGCCTGCATGCATGTAAACCTATCTTCACCTAAACTCATAGTCTACTTAACCCTACATACACATAAACGTATCTTCACTCAAACTCAGACTAAGTATCCTACATACTCGTAAGACAATTACAACAAACAGGTGTCTTCAAGAAGCTGAATTGCCCAGTCTTGCGTAATATTTAGCACATGATCGCAGACTACTTGCTGTGAGTAACTGGCCAACTGGCTCTCTCTCCCTTCCTTTTCTTGGTCATGGAAGATTTCTGTGCCAAAACTGTTTGCTGTGTACCAAGTTGTTGTTACACAATGGACCCCAAGATGTTCTGTCTGACTGACTTCCCCTTCCCTAGATGCTCAGGGGAGCGGGGACACACATGTCCGTCTGAAGAGACAACTGGTGGAGGATTTCACAATGTTCAATGTTGTCAATTACAAAAATATAAGAAAGCAGACAAACAAATACGGTGTCCTACACGAGACACCATAGGTGACCCAGGAAGCTAGTGTGTGCAAGACGATGATCCATAGACTCAATATTTTTAATAGACTTTATATTCATATTCTAATGTTGTCCATCATCTGTTAGACCTGTTATCTCCCAAACATGCAGTGCTAAGGGGGTGAGAGAATCATGAATGAGAGGATAAATGTAATTAAAACTGGGCAGTGAATTAATAAATAGACATAAATAACGTTGCATGAACCAGTAAATCCCCCGGATAGCAGCTGACATGTGGCAGTCCAGTGAGCACAACAACAGTCACGATTGCTTCACTGGAGCATCCATTGAACTCTGAACCTCTTTCCACGTCACTTTAAGTCCATCCAAACACTGTATTTATGACCAGATCATCAGTCAACAGAGTTGTTACTAGTTATTTTGTTGGTGTTTCAAAACAAATACGGTGGCGTAATCGAGTAAAAATCCCCTATGATGCAGTATTTGTATTATTTATTTAAAAAAATGACGTCTCCATGCTGCAATCAAATAATAAGCACAGTTCAGTTCCAAGGATAGCCCATTTATTACGTTTATTAAATGTGTTAAAACAGAAGGCCTATCTTCCGTGTGTTAACATAAAATAATGTAGTCCTGTCGATTGTGAAATCTTGATTAGTCTCTGCAGTTTAGGATGGTGTGATAGATTTATTTTACAGCACTGTTTATACTCAATCAATCTCACAGATAAAGACATAGACGGACCAATGGATCTAGGTCAGCCCTGGTCAGTGTGTGTGTGTGTGTGTGTGTGTGTGTGTGTGTGTGTGTGTGTGTCGGGGGGGGGGGGGGGGGGGGGGTTGTAAGATACTCCTACACCCGCCCTGAAACGAGCGAGCAGCCGTATAAATGGCAACACCGAAGGCAGGCAGACACACACAAAATAGTTTTCTTTTTTCCTCCATTGTTTCTTGCATCTGGAACAGGTACGCACATTATTTTTCATTGTTCGTTGATTCAAATGTGTACTTTATTATTGAGTGCACACGTTGTAGGATTGTTGTGTTATTTCACTTCCACACACTGTGCTTCTCATTGCTATTCTGTTAAAATAACCGTTTTTGTGTATTTCTGTCTGTCTGAAGTTATGTGACGGTGTTAAAGCCCATTTGTAAAAGTGGTGATATGGCGACACCTAGATGTTAATTGTGCGTAATTCAACACAACGATACAATAAGGTTACATGCACCAATAGTTTTTTTTTATTCGGAATTCGGTTATGGTTTTGGGTGCACTAAAGGGAACATTCACCTCTTGGAAACGTTTTGGGGTTTTTTTTTACACCAAAACATTGACTTGTAGTTCATACATTGATGCTGGTAAATCTATGACAGTTCAGTTCAGTTCAGTTGAATCCAGGCCATCATAAAAAAACTAAACAAAAAACAACATACAAAATAATGCAGATTTTGTTTCCAAAGCAGCAGAGCCGTCTCGAGATGAAACTGTACCTGGCGGTGGCCGTGCTGTTGCTGGCTCTCGCCTCGCTGGCAGGTAGGCTCCTCTCCACACGGCACGCCCTCCTCTGCTCTCTTGTCCTGTTCCCGAAGCCAGTTCCTCCATGTCCGTTGTTCCCCTCACAGAGGCTCAGGACACAGACCGCACCATCGGTGACCACTTCACCGAGTTTGGCGAGAATGTAAGCAGGATCAGCAGTGACCTCGCGGAGAAAGCCAAGTCCACCTTTGCCGATATCCAGGACAGCACGTTTGTCACAGAAAGCGGGTACATTAAAATAAAAGTCTCTTTCTTTCTTCTTTGACTACAGATGAGACATTTTGATGTTTTTTGCTGTTGTGTTTGTTGTTGTTTGTTGTTTTGTTCATTAATCATGTCTGGTTTCTCTCTCTTTCGCTCCCCCAGGAGTTGGTTTCGCAGACAATTCGAAAAAGTGAAGGAAACGTTTGGAAATTAAACAATAAGAGTGACACTGGATGTCTGTCACAATGACCCTAACACCAGTCTGCAAGACCAGCGGAGCTGTGCTTGACCCTTTGACCTCCTGCCGCCCTATGACCGCACTCAGAGTACATCCAGAGGGTGGACAAGACGCATGGTCTTGTGTTGTGACCCCAATAAGCCTCAATATGAATCAGTGAAGAAATTGTGTGAAAAGTGCAATAAAAACATGAGCAATAAAGATAATTTTATACATAAACACAACACATATGTCTTCATTTCTGAATGTGAAACATAACTATGAATTACAATATGAATGGAGCTATGTGTGGTATTAGTGTTGTCATAAAGAACATTATTTAGATGAACAATTACACTCTGTGAGGGTCGGTAGTGGTCAGCGGTCTTCTGGACTCTCTCCCACAGGGCGTCAGTGGTGGCTGAGGCCCAGTCCCAGTACGGCTCGGTCACGGGCTTGATGTGTTCGTCTTAGAAACTCCCGCACCACTCCGCCTGCCGTCTGTACTTTAGTCACGAGTGTAATAAATAAGAAATGACATACAATACACATACAGTATTCACAATTATTTATCTTATACAATTATATAAAATGACACTATATATCGTATACTATGTATACAATTATACTGATTAAACTTCTGAATAAATCCACCAATCTTTTGGAAATGTTGAAGCTTTGTTGACAACCAACTGTTTTAAACATGTTGAACAGTATTCAATATTATTGCTTATACTCATCGTATGACACATGTATAATTATTTGACTGACAAATGCCATCGAATGAGCCAATAAATAGTCCATAAAATTGATGTTCTATTCAATATTTGGTATCAAAGGCCAACTGCAAGCAAAGCTACTTTTCTAACATTTCCCAAGAATCGGGTGAAAGTCAGTGTTTATTATAGATTAATAATCAACCAGCTGTACCAGTTTACCTCAATAATATCTGAGGATTGAGAAACCCTAGAAAGACCCCCTGATCTGAATCCAGGGGCCTCGATATAATCACACGATGTCACACAACATATTCCATCATCATATGATATGTATATTCAATGTGTCATATTTTCAATGTTTCACATAAAATATAAAAATATATATATTTGTTTATTAGCAGGTCTGTAAGTAAAGTACAACATTACTCATTGCTATCGCAATCATTTCATGCACATACATTCTAAATGAAAATATGTATATTCTATGAATGTTTTTACTAAAACTTCCTTGACTGCTATTGCAATCATACGCATATATTTTTTCTGTATGTAGATTTACTTTTCTATATCTGTTTTACAATTACAATTACAATTGTTTGTGTTTTTTACCATTCTTTTCATTTATATATATTTAGTATTTTGTTTTATTATCAAAATGGTTTATGATGAGTAGCAACACTTCAATTTAATGGGTATAGAAATCATCTTATCATATTTTTTTTTATAAAACATGTATATATCATACAACATGGAGGACAGCTAAAGACTGGTCATCTGCATACACTACCCACGCTGAAATGACACAAAGCTGGTTGGAAAGCGGTGAAGTTCTCGTCTACGTGGTTTCAGTGAAATCACACTCCAGATGAAATCCAAATCACATCCCTTGCCTTGGATCAAGTTAGGAGGCTTGATTGTTCTCTCTCATCTTCACACCGTGGATGGTGAGAAGACGCAGGGACACATGTGAAGGGATTGCATCTTTTGCATCTGAATTAAAAATGACTTTTAAAAAAAAGGAATTTTCATCTTTAATTAGTATCTCACTCAATGGATTTGCCAGAACACACAGACACCACCAGCATGTTTGAATAATAATGAATGACTACATTATTCAAGGGGTGGACTCTGAGCACAACTACAGCCTACTTAACTTAGCATTATATAATCCATCCCTGCTATGACTTCACCCAAGAGATTTCTCTCTTCTCGCGAGCAGGAAGACTTGCCTGTGTTCATATCAGTGATCTGCGGCACTTGAAACCAAAGTGCAGCTCCAATTACTGCTAAATCAACACGCTGTCAGCACGAGGCTACCCTGGCTGCTGATAGGTATTAGGGTAGAGTGCTTGTATGTTCCCTGTTCACTGTGATCCATCTAACGTGTTGTCTACGATTTTTAGGGTGTTGCTGTGATCAGGACTGGATACCTGACCACCCCACCTGACGGCTACCAGCCAGCACCCCATCGCAATATTACTATTCCGCTTGTAATTGTAATGCATTGTTACTCCTTGTCAGGCCCGTATGACACCCATTGCACTCCGAACCGTCCCTGGAAGGAGGGATCCCCCACTCTGCGTTCCTTCTCCAGATTTCTTCCTTGTTAATTAAGGGTGTCGTTTCTTACCTTAGGGGGGCTAGGGCTAGGGGGGTGCCATAAATCACATGGCCCATAATTATCTGGCCTGTAAAGCCCTTTGAGACTGTAACTGTGATTAAGGGCGACACAAATAACGTTGACTTGACTTGACTTGCATCTGCACGGTTATCCAGCCAAGACAACTGTCAGCGTTTCAAAAAGAGCTACCAGGATGTTTAATCACAGAAACAAAGCTAGCACAGCAGCGAGGACAAGGACAGCGTGACATTATTACACAAGTTCTGACAAAGATAGAAAGTGCCCAGGAAGCAGACTCTCTAGTGTCCAGACTCCAGCTCATATGTGCACCAGTGCTCATGAATCACGAGTCATCTGCGTGCGTGTGTGTGTTGTGTGTGTGTGTGTGTGTGTGTGTGTGTGTGTGTATCCTGCTATGCATAGTTTTTTATGCTTCGCTCACACAGACAAAGGCGTGTTTAATGTCTCAGTGTTCAAAACACAATTTATAGCAGGGGTGTCAACATGTGGATGTGACCCACCAGCTGATACAATCCGGCCCGGGAGGGAATTTTTATCAGTCCCTGGGATCAAACTATCCCAATAGAAAACTTGTGCCTCAATAATCCCATCCGTGTTTGGTGAACAGGCATTTTCAGTTATGAATATCAAAGTCAAACCTCAGGTCCCAACAGTTATAGGGGAAGCAACATTAGAGACGAACACAACAAGCTGGTTAGTTATATCTTCAATCATATCAAACGTTTTTTTGCTTGGCCCGTGCTGAGCAGCATTTGGTCCGTTACGGCCCTCAACCTCAAATGAGTTTGACGACCTTGACCCTGATCTATGTGCAGCTGTGAACTCTGAACCGTTTGCATTTAAAAAAAAAAAACGAATAAAGTCTGCAGTAAAAACCTCAAAATAACCTGATTCCCCCCCCCCGTGCGCTCGCCTCCATTCAATCAGAACGGAGGTCACTGGTCGGGCCGATTCCAGCCCAGTCTAGTCTTGTGGTGCCTGAAACCAACGAAAGTCAAAAAAAATAGTGATAAGTATTAAAAGCACAACAACAACAGCAGCAACAAGAACGACGACAACAGCTCTCAGGATCATACGAGCGGGACCAATGTACACGTGGTGCTAAAGCGGTCAGTGTTATGGTAACCTAAGACAAATAAGACAGCGTGGCCAAAATGAGCTTCATTAAACACCAGGCAGACGGGGAGCGCACACACCAGACACCCTGACGCAGAGGTAGGCCACCAGGACACTTGATGTTATTGGAATAACATATCCTTTAATAGAAGATGATTAAATAGCTGTCATTTTAGATCAAATTCGTTGTATTTTCATTTTTATTGTGGCGGCGCCAAGTGTTTGCCGCAAGTCGTGGTGTAGTTTTGTGTGTGTGTGTGTGTGTGGTGTGTGTGTGTGTGTGTTTGAATGGCCCACAGGAGCAGCCATAATAAACTGGCGTGGGCTACTGTTGTTCACTGGAATAATGGAAGTGAAGTCATCTATTTATTTAAGTGTTTGTGTTCATCCCTACGTTACAGATGCAGTGGAAATTGTTGTCCGTCTCGCTCGTCCTACTAATCCAAGGTACATTGTGGAAACACACTTTGTGGTGGTTCTTTATTCTCCATGTTGTTGTCTCTTTCACGGTCAAATTGTGGTCTTTTGGTCTTTTTGGTCAACAGCATGTGGACATCTCATGGCCCAGTCTCCTAGTCCGCCAGCTGCAGAGCCTCCAGGGTTTCTGGGGACTTTGGCAGAGAGAGCCAGGTATTCACTGTAAAGCACACACACACACACACACACCGCACACACACACATTGTACTCCATGGGGGGTATTGTGTTTTTCCTACGTTCATGGGTTTGTTGAAATACTATGCTATGTGTTTTACTATGTTTAAAGTCGCGTTGTGTGTGTCGGGTTGTGTCGTGTGGTGTGATTGCCGTGTTGCAATCTCGTAAGCTACGCGTACGCGGACCCCCTTGTAACATCAGCGTGTGTTTTTTTTCCCCGTGCGTTCCACAGGGACGCCGCGACTAACGTACAGGCGGCGGGCGGACTGGTGCGGGAGTTCGCCGCTTTTACTACGACGAAAACATCAAGCCCGTGACCGACTCGTACTGGGACTGGGCCTCGGCCACCACTGACACCATGTGGGAGAGAGTCCAGAAGACCATTGACCACTACCGACCCTCACAGAGCAACCAAGACTGGTTGAAAAAGAACACAGATCGACGTTTCGACTGTATTAAATGTTGCATTATTGCATGACCCAAATGGATGTGAATAAGATATTGAAGCAAAGTGATTTCCCAGTGTAGACTGTACTGAGGTCGACATGGCAACATGGGATCATGTTACCGGTCTGATCTAGCTAATGGATGGACCATGTAGTGGCGTATATAGGCTGCACTGACTGGCTACGATGATTCAATGTCACGTGACGTGTTTTTTTGGCATGTAAAATATAAATCGGAACATCCTGAACCCGTTTCTATGTGCTTTATGTTGTGTCCGTTGTGATCCTCAGGGAAAATAATCGAGGACAAGTTTATTTGACATGACAGAGGGGGGGTGACAGGTGGTCGCAGTAGGGACTGAATCGAGGGGGAGGGAGGGGAGGGAGGGAGGGGAGGGAGGAGGGGGGGAGGGAGGGGGGGAGGGGGGAGGAGAGGGGGGGGTGAAGTGGAGACCAAAGAAACAGTGTGATTATGATCAACTATTAGCCTATATCCAGCAGTCTGTTTTCCAGGTGGAAGGGTGAAAGGTCAGGACAGTCTGCGGTCCAAAGGCTGGACTACGTGGGAAGAGATTTGTTGACTCACCCCTTTCACCCCCCCCCCCCATCCCCATCTCTCCCCCTTCATTATACCCTGGACCGCTGATTGTCAATCACCGCACAAACCCCTCCCATGCTCAGTGTAACCCATGACAAGGCATGTTCAATCTCTTCTATTAAAATGAACTGTGCTCAACCACCGTCCCCATTATCCTGCAGGCCGCCGAGTGTGCATTATCCTGGGGGGTACTCAGTTTCAAACCCATATGCTCCTTTGATTAAAGAACGCCTTTTGAGACGATTGCACAAGCACATATTTCCACATAATGGATTTAAGGTGATACCAAGTCCAATGGACTTTGTGTATGCGGCATATGTGTGTGCACGCAGGCAATGTGTGTGTGGTGTGTGGTGTGTGTGTGTGTGTGTGTGTGTGTGTGTGTGTGTGTGTGTGTGTGTGTGTGTGTGTGTGTGTGTGTGTGTTCTCGCGTCCGTGCAGATCATCCTGTGTCTGTTGAACCTCCACGCTCCACGCGCGCACGCGTACGTGTGTGTGCGCATGCGCGGGGGTGTGTGTAGGTGTGTGTGTGTGCTGACGTTGGCCGCTCGTCCCCCCCTATATCACCGGGGGCCGGAGAGCACCCAGCTACAGACAACTCACTTCCAGAGAGGACTGTCACTTCTCGATTCGGCACGTCAAAACGCACCAGCAGGTAACGCCGCTCGTCTGCTCTCTTTGTGCACACGTTTATTTATTCATTGTGCAGCTCTATGTGATGCATTTCTTCATGTAATGCAATTGTGCATGGTAATATGGTGCTTCATTGTTAGGTACTGGTTATTAATTGATATTGGCATACTGATTTTTTGGTGTGCATGAAACACCAGCTGCAGCTGTCAATCGTGCATTAAATTATTTCTCTTTTCGTTTCAGAGATGAACGGAAAACTTGCCTTGGCACTCATCCTCAGCCTCCAGGGTAAGGTCGTTGAACCCTAAACTGGGGTATAAACGGCACTCAGAGTTATGCTTGTTCTTGTAAGTTAGACGGAACACTTGAAGGAACTTGAAGGCATCTCTGTTCCACGTACTTTGCCTAATGCTTCGTCATGCAGACTCCGTCCACATCGCTGTCAGTTTTAAATGTCATCTGAACCATTGCCTCATACATCATGTTCACCAACAGATAATCCGCCACATCCTGTAAGCCTTGATCACAAATAGTCCACTGATAATCAATACAAATCTGGTTCCGCCGATGTTTAACCGTAGCCAACCCAAACCCAAACCCACAATAGCCCCATCAAGGTGCATTTGCATTGTGTCTTAGTGGTTCTCAAATCAAGACATGACGTGCAACTCTCTAAGAAGTGTCCTCCCTCCGCCCTCCTCCTCCAGTCTCCCTGAGCCTGTGTGAGATCCCCACTCCCTCCCAGGAACTGGTGGGGAAGTACGAGGGTCTGAAGGCCACCTTCTACCGTCGGATACTCACCGCCCTGAACAAGGCCCAGGAAGCGCTGGGGCCCATCGTGGAGCCACAGAACCAGCAGGCGGCCAGGGATTACGCGCAGGGCCTGCAGAACAACCCCAAGTTCCAGGGCGTCGTAAAGATCGCCACGTGAGAACGCTTGAAGGCATAAGAGATCTGTTGGGCTTGCTTGTACTGTGTACTAAACATGATATAGTATTGGGGTGGGCCATTCTTTAACTGTTTTATGTGTAGATTTAATTTCTTATCCCATACCCTGCATTTGAAACAAACACACACACACACACACACACACATATTATATTAATTAGATATTACACTGTAATATGATTGGACCAATAACAGTAGAGTGTCTTGCCCTGTGCTTGTTGTCTAAGGTGCAGTATACAGCTTGTACAGTTGAAATTACATGCATGCTGTCTGTGTGTGTGTGTGTGTGCGTGTGTCTCTATGTGTGTGTGTGTGTGTGTGTGTGTGTGTGTGTCTGTGTGTTCACAGTGGTCTGGTGACAGAAACAGAACCTCTGGTGGAGAAGGCCCGACTAGCCGCCCTGGGAGGGTACGAGGCATACCTGCGTCCCTACATCGGCACCTACCTGGATGACTCCATCCAAAACGCCCAGTACTTCCTGAACAGATTCCTGCCCGCCCAGTAGAAGCGATTCGGGGGGAAAGATGTGTGTGGGAACAATTGGTCCCTTGCTAGTTGCTTGTGTAGATGTGCATCAGTGCATGTAGGGAACAACTGTATGCCAGCGTAGGCAGTGAACGGCGGTGCTTAGTGGAAACACACACACTTTTGACTTTCTCTTCTTTTTACGATCTACTTTTTTTGGCTCAGAATGTGTGTATAGTTACAAAAGCAGCAAGAAATCAATGCCGCCTATGCAAAGTCGTGCATGTACAGTATTTAGTGTTTGATGCACTGATTAAGGGTTGTGTCTGAGTGAGTCTGTGTGTGAGGATGAATAAAGAAAAAAACTAAAACGTGTGAATTGGATTTCTTCATATATTTCCCGCGTGGAATGCCTGCGTTTTGCAACTAAGTCAAGTACGACAAGAAATAGGCCGAATACATGACAAACAAAATGATTGATCCTTATATAAGAATTTGATGTTGGCAGTACACCCTATGAAACAGCTGAACTCAGCAGGAACAGTCTGTTCCCATATCTGGCTGCCCTCTCAGTGAGGCAACATTTAAACAAACTGACTGACATCACCGCTGAACACAAAGCTCAGTCCAAAATTGGGGCTTGAAATAAATGACATGTGCCGTTGGACGTTGCACTTTTATGTGACGTGAAACAACAAACAAGAGTTAAGTTACATTATGATAGGAATATAAACTAATACATTTAATAAACTAGCTACATTTAGATCACATTACCAATACTCACATGATTAAGTTGAAAAAGGAAGTCTTACATTGAATTAACGTCCCTAATGCCCTAACTCGTTTCGACGGCTGCCCCCTGCTGGTCATATCTGAGATTGTTTTCTATATCTTTATATAGCTTCATCGTTAGCAGTGGCGTTGATCGTTTAATAGGTTAATCTACTCATCTGCTTAGAGTCGTCATTACAATTCTAGACTTAATGACTGATTGATTGATTGATTGATTGATTGATGCAGGCTTTATTTTGAACATGTTAGAACAATACAATAAAAAGAATACCGTAAAAGAAAAATAACCTAACATGTCCAAAAAGGAGCAGGAAGAAGCATAAACTTATTTAATCCTAACCCCTTTTCCATCACTCAGTTAAGTGTATGTGTACCCGCACACCCATAAACATGCATATTTACAAATGGTCATGCTGGCAGATCTTTCAACTCTGGCAGGCAAATTCTACAAATGAATGTTGGAAGAGTCAAGACTTACTGAGAGCCAGGAGTGTCACCATGACGGCAATGATGAGCAGTTTGTTCATGTTGTCTGCTGTTTACCTTTAATAATAATAATAATTATTATTATTATAATGACAATCAGTTACATATCAATACATATCGTTGACCTAAATGACTCTTTGAACATTCTGATGGTCCATAAATCATTTTACAATTAGCCAAAAAACTATTCCCTTAAAAAAATTATAGACTATATATCCATGTATAGTTTACAATACAAACAAAAAAAGTATAAAAAATTACAGCAAAAATGTAATATTGAACGAATGTTATTATTAACTCACTAATTAACAAAAACAAATACTAATTCACCAAAAAACGAACTTCCACTTCATCTTAAAAGTGTAAGATGTAGCAGGACTTCTGGCATTCTACCGCAGTGCTGCTGATGCTCACCTCTCTCCTCTCCAGGTGTGTGTCGGCTCTGTGTGACTCTGGTAGACGCTGCCGGCCTGGAGCTGTGTGTGTGTATATATATATATATATATATATATATATATATATATATATATATACGGCGGCAGAGTAAATATGTTGACTTGTCGCCGTCAGAGACAAAGTGCAACCCGGGCGGCAGATAAAGCGCGTCTGTTTTGCGCTGTGTTTGTGAGAGAGGCTCGCGTCGTCACGTCTGCGCAAACAGACGAACCAGACGCGTCGACGTCAAGAGGTTCAATGGACATCAACAACAAAGAATCTTTAAAACGCGCAGCAGATTGATCCCCATTGTATGTCCATTGTTTGCGTGGTGATTCAATCAGATTGGCGCTGACACCTAGCCGCGCCGCGGCCCCCGCCCGCCGACCTGCTCTAGCCGCACGGTGCGCTCTCGGGCAGCTCCTTGCATAATGATTACGCATGCTTCCCCACCCCCCCCCCACCCTCGCAGCCCCTCACCCCTCCGACGACGTCGTCACAGAGACAGTCCTAAGTCTAGCCTGGCACGACCACGTCAGTCCGGGGTGACGTGGACCTGGTCTTCGTTTTGAGTTCGCAAAGTAGGCCAGCTAAATTAATTTATAGTCGTTGTTTTATTGTTTTATTGTTTTATTGTTTTATTGTTTTATTAATGTGTTCCTTTCTCATAAAATCCCAATCGTACTTCACCGCTGGGTCTGAACTGAGCCTCTGCCCAACTTCTGGCAGTAGAACTTCTCTGGGGATCCATCCCCTGAGAACTACATTTTAAATGTTTTATTATTCATTATTCATCATATTGGAAAATTCATAATGTTGAGGCATACGAGCAATACTCTTTTGTTTTTTTGTTGAGTACATTGTTTAAAGTGCTTTGAGTGTTTATGTTTGACAATGGGGTAAAAAACCCCCCAGAAAATAGCCTAGATATTTGTGAATTTTGTGTGATACTGCCAACAAGAAGTGGAAACCATGAGGCTAAACAAAACTGGACAGTCAAGACATTTAAAGTTCATGATGTCATGATGAATTCATCTTGTACATTAGTAGAACGTCCAGGGTTTTTACTTCTCAGTACTTTTTCCACCTCTGTGCGTGATAAGTTTGTGCAAGACTTTTCGCAGTACTGTCCCTGCTGTGTGCAAAAGAGAGAGAGAGAGAGAGAGAGAGAGAGAGAGAGAGAGAGAGAGAGAGAGAAAAGGAAAGTGTGTGTGGGAGGGTGGGTGGTGTGTGTGTGTGTGTGTGTGTGTGTGGTGTGTGTGGGTGGGTGTTTATTTTGGTGTTGATATTGACATTCCCTGGTTTCTGATTATTTCACTTGAACTCTGATTCGAAGAAAGCAGTTTAAACTAAAACTCATTTGAAGCGAGTTATAACCAGTTAAAACTAGTTATAACTTATAATTAACCTATACGCCTATTAAATAAAACACATTTTAATGGGGACAACTTTACATAATAATAATCATCATCATCATCATCACCATCATCATCATCACCATCATCATAATATTATTTAGATTTTTATAATAATAATTATGCATAAGAATAATACACTTCGGACTGCTGCTTGAATGGAAATGCAAAAAGGCCGTCAGTGTGAAGTGCCGCTAACGCTAACGTGCTACACTCTGGGCCACGCTCTGCTCTGGGACCAGATGTCCCAGAGGGCTCGGCCTCCGTGCTGCCGGGCAGGAGAGGTCATCGCAACGTCAACACCAGAGCCTGGTCATGTGATCCACCTCCACGGGTCCGCTCGCCCCAGACCCCAGAGTTCAGGTCACCAAGCAGGCGGACAGACACACACACACACACACACACACACACACTCACACACACACACACACACACTCACACACACACACATTCTAGTTTTCACTAACAGAAGGTTAGTGAAGAGAAATAAGAAGGCTTATATCTATAAAAACAAAATAATTATATGTTGTGCAAATGTTCCACTTGATTAATAAATATATATTCATATTATATTTGTATATTTTTGTCTAAGCCTAACAGTGGTTAAGTATTTCAGTACTGGGTAAGGCAAAATACTTTCTGGACCACAAATCACTCCACATTCTCTACTGTTCACTGGTTCTACCATATTTAAATTACTGTGCGGAGGTGTGGGGCAATACTTATAAATGTACAACACAATCATTGACTATACTGCAAAAAAGAGCCATAAGGATCATTCATAACTCCGGTTACAGGGATCATACAAATGTACTATTTTTAAAATCAAATGCATTAAAATTCACTGACATGGTTCAATTTCAAACTGCACAAATAATGTACAAAGCAATAAACAAGCTACTTCCTGGTAACATTCAGAAATTGTTTTTTAATAGAGATGGGGGTTATAATTTGAGGGGGGAATTGAATTTAAAACATCTTTATTTTCGCACAACGTTAAAAGTTTTTGTGTTTCCGTATGTGGAGTGAAGCTGTGGAACGGGTTGAGTGTGGAGCTCAAGCAATGTCCAAGCATGACCCAGTTTAAAAAGCGGTACAAAAAGATGTTTTTTACGAGGTACAGGGAGGAAGAAGGGCTTTGAAAAACTTTTTTTTTGTATATTTTTTGTTTATTTATAGTACTTGTTTATTTTGTTTGTTAATATGTACTTTTGTAAATATGCATGTTTATGGGTGTGCGGGTACACATACACTTAACTGAGTGATGGAGGGTAGGATTAAATAAGATATTATGTCGATATTATATGAATATTAATATTGTGGTTGTTGTTATTGGATTAAATTATTATCATTTTTAATCATATGATCCGTTTTTTGTAGTTTTTTGAGCTTGCTTGTTCAGACCTTGTGCCAGAGTTTAATAATTAATAATATGTTTTAATATGTTATATATGATTATCAGATATTATATTTTTTGCTGAGCTGAGCTGACCAAGTTAATCATTTATCATCGTAGGCTCCCTGGGCATGTATTTTGACCAAGACAAGCGCTAACTTGATTTCACAACACTGTCAGGGAACCAAGGAAGAAGCTAGATAGTTATGATGTTGGTAAATATCGACACACTACACACACACACACACACACACACACACCTCTCTTCACATGTTGACAGACAACATCTCCCCCTCATGCTTTGTTGTGCATTTAGCACATCTCGAGGCCCGTGCCGTGCATATGTTATTTTATGTATATTTTACCATGGCAACACTTTTGATAATGCTTTTGATACATGTACATACATCTCACATGTTACTTTACAGCTGGTCCAATACAATCTATGGCAATGCCTGCGGTACAGGCTTGTTTTAATGTTTTAACGTTGCTAGGGATGAAACATGGCCCCCACTGGCCCTCCCATGCACACACTCACATACACACATGCATACACAGTGAGTACTTATGACATACACACATACATGCAGACATATATTAATTCATTCCTGCTGGTCTTTTTTTTACTGTAAATATAGTAAATATTATCTGTATTATTCTTTTGCACATTTATTTTTGCCAATTTTCATTTCACTGCATATCCTGTCTGTGTATGTGACCAATAAACTTCTTGAATCTTGAATCGTGACCTCCAAAAACATTATTTCCAAAAAACAAACCAACATAGTGCACATACATACATTTATATGCAAACCCAGTCAAGGAACCAATTATCAACGATGATATGTTTTCTATAAATATTTTATTTGTGTGATGTGTAACATAAATATGAAATTTCCATCCAAACCGGATCTGACATGAACATAATATCCACTAGGTGTCGCCGTTTGGCATTATCTGTGGTTCCTCTTCTGTGTTCAGCGGGTCGCTAGAGGAGAACGGTGAGGAGTTTAGAGACCCTAATGGAGCTGACACTGCTCTGGTGTTGTTACAGAGGATACTTTGGGGGGGGGGGGGTCTTCACTGTGGGTACAGAATATGGTATAACTGGTCATTGAAGATGCCGAAATATGTGCCAACCACCGTGGTGGTATCGTCATAAAGGGTCCTATAAGGAGAGGGAAACACAGAAAGCACATTGACGTCACCTTCTTGTCTGTCCGTCCGTCATCATTTGCGTGTGTGTGTGTAACTGTATGTACTGTATGCATGTATGCATGCATGTACTGTATGTATGTATGTATGTATGTTGAAATACATACAACATACACTAACATACAAGTTTGGTAAATCTTTCCAATGAAAGGTAAAATCAGTGAAACACAAGCCCATGTTTCTCACTAAAAAGATTTGCACCCCCCCCCCCCCCCCCCCCCCACACACCCTTCAATGTTCATGTTTACACCAAATAACTTGCACAATATTAATGTACATTTTCAGTTGTTGTTTTTTGTGCTGGTGAAAGGGGTTGAAAGAAATATCTTAGAGGTTGTACATTCAGGAAAATAGTTGAGAAATCATCTTCCACACGGACATAATTTGCAGTGTTGCTTACATGGCTTTCTCGTCCAGCTTCATGCCCCTGATGCTGTCAATGTATCCGCTGGCGACGTTGATGGAGCCATCATAGTAGCTCTTGATGGTGTCTGTGACCATGGCCAGCGTGCCCTCCTCCTCCTCCACCGCCGCCTGCCTTGGCATGCGGAAGCTCTCAGCACCTGGACACAGCCGATCAGTGGTGGTTACCATAACAACACTAAACGATCTTTAAAAAGCGAGATTAACTTTGTCAGTCTGCCTATGAAGCTTAAAGAACAAGTCGTATGCACTAAAGGCTAACTTTAGTAAGTAGTTAGATCGTTGTAAGTCTGGAGGAGTGATGGAGATCGATTTGACCATTTGGCAGGTAAAACATTTCAGGGTTACATCGTAAAACAATTGCTTGGCTGGCAGATCTTTCAACTCTGGCAGGCAAATTCTACAAATGAATGTTGGAAGAGTCAAGACTTACTGAGAGCCAGGAGTGTCACCATGACGGCAATGATGAGCAGTTTGTTCATGTTGTCTGCTGTTTACCTTTAATAATAATAATAATTATTATTATTATAATGACAATCAGTTACATATCAATACATATCGTTGACCTAAATGACTCTTTGAACATTCTGATGGTCCATAAATCATTTTACAATTAGCCAAAAAACTATTCCCTTAAAAAAATTATAGACTATATATCCATGTATAGTTTACAATACAAACAAAAAAAGTATAAAAAATTACAGCAAAAATGTAATATTGAACGAATGTTATTATTAACTCACTAATTAACAAAAACAAATACTAATTCACCAAAAAACGAACTTCCATTTCATCTTAAAAGTGTAAGATGTAGCAGGACTTCTGGCATTCTACCGCAGTGCTGCTGATGCTCACCTCTCTCCTCTCCAGGTGTGTGTCGGCTCTGTGTGACTCTGGTAGACGCTGCCGGCCTGGAGCTGTGTGTGTGTATATATATATATAAATATATATATATATATATATATATATATGCGGCGGCAGAGTAAATATGTTGACTTGTCGCCGTCAGAGACAAAGTGCAACCCGGGCGGCAGATAAAGCGCGTCCGTTTTGCGCTGTGTTTGTGAGAGAGGTTAGCGTCGTCACGTCTGCGCAAACAGACGAACCAGACGCGTCGACGTCAAGAGGTTCAATGGACATCAACAACAAAGAATCTTTAAAACGCGCAGCAGATTGATCCCCATTGTATGTCCATTGTTTGCGTGGTGATTCAATCAGATTGGCGCTGACACCTAGGCGGCGGCGGCGGGGGGGGCCCCGCCGCCGCTCGCCTCTAGCCGCACGGTGGCGCTCTCGGGAGGCTCCTTTCATAATGATGACCATGCTTCCCCCCCCCCCCCCCCCCCCCCCCCCCCCCCCCCCCCCCACAGGTACGTCGTCACAGAGACAGTCCTAAGTCTAGCCTGGCACGACCACGTCAGTCCGGGGTGACGTGGACCTGGTCTTCGTTTTGAGTTCGCAAAGTAGGCCAGCTAAATTAATTTATAGTCGTTGTTTTATTGTTTTATTGTTTTATTGTTTTATTGTTTTATTAATGTGTTCCTTTCTCATAAAATCCCAATCGTACTTCACCGCTGGGTCTGAACTGAGCCTCTGCCCAACTTCTGGCAGTAGAACTTCTCTGGGGATCCATCCCCTGAGAACTACATTTTAAATGTTTTATTATTCATTATTCATCATATTGGAAAATTCATAATGTTGAGGCATACGAGCAATACTCTTTTGTTTTTTTGTTGAGTACATTGTTTAAAGTGCTTTGAGTGTTTATGTTTGACAATGGGGTAAAAAACCCCCCAGAAAATAGCCTAGATATTTGTGAATTTTGTGTGATACTGCCAACAAGAAGTGGAAACCATGAGGCTAAACAAAACTGGACAGTCAAGACATTTAAAGTTCATGATGTCATGATGAATTCATCTTGTACATTAGTAGAACGTCCAGGGTTTTTACTTCTCAGTACTTTTTCCACCTCTGTGCGTGATAAGTTTGTGCAAGACTTTTCGCAGTACTGTCCCTGCTGTGTGCAAAAGAGAGAGAGAGAGAGAGAGAGAGAGAGAGAGAGAGAGAGAGAGAGAAAGAGAGAGAGAGAGAGAGAGAGAGAGAGAGAGAGAGTGTGTGTGTGTGTGTGTGTGTGTGTGTGTGTGTGTGTGTGTGTGTGTGTGTGTGTGTGTGTGTGTGTGTGGGTGGGTGTTTATTTTGGTGTTGATATTGACATTCCCTGGTTTCTGATTATTTCACTTGAACTCTGATTCGAAGAAAGCAGTTTAAACTAAAACTCATTTGAAGCGAGTTATAACCAGTTAAAACTAGTTATAACTTATAATTAACCTATACGCCTATTAAATAAAACACATTTTAATGGGGACAACTTTACATAATAATAATCATCATCATCATCATCACCATCATCATCATCACCATCATCATAATATTATTTAGATTTTTATAATAATAATTATGCATAAGAATAATACACTTCGGACTGCTGCTTGAATGGAAATGCAAAAAGGCCGTCAGTGTGAAGTGCCGCTAACGCTAACGTGCTACACTCTGGGCCACGCTCTGCTCTGGGACCAGATGTCCCAGAGGGCTCGGCCTCCGTGCTGCCGGGCAGGAGAGGTCATCGCAACGTCAACACCAGAGCCTGGTCATGTGATCCACCTCCACGGGTCCGCTCGCCCCAGACCCCAGAGTTCAGGTCACCAAGCAGGCGGACAGACACACACACACACACACACACACACACTCACACTCACACTCACACACACACACACTCACACACACACACATTCTAGTTTTCACTAACAGAAGGTTAGTGAAGAGAAATAAGAAGGCTTATATCTATAAAAACAAAATAATTATATGTTGTGCAAATGTTCCACTTGATTAATAAATATATATTCATATTATATTTGTATATTTTTGTCTAAGCCTAACAGTGGTTAAGTATTTCAGTACTGGGTAAGGCAAAATACTTTCTGGACCACAAATCACTCCACATTCTCTAGTGTTCACTGGTTCTACCATATTTAAATTACTGTGCGGAGGTGTGGGGCAATACTTATAAATGACACACACAATCATTGACTATACTGCAAAAAAGAGCCATAAGGATCATTCATAACTCCGGTTACAGGGATCATACAAATGTACTATTTTTAAAATCAAATGCATTAAAATTCACTGACATGGTTCAATTTCAAACTGCACAAATAATGTACAAAGCAATAAACAAGCTACTTCCTGGTAACATTCAGAAATTGTTTTTTAATAGAGATGGGGGTTATAATTTGAGGGGGGAATTGAATTTAAAACATCTTTATTTTCGCACAACGTTAAAAAGTTTTTGTGTTTCCGTATGTGGAGTGAAGCTGTGGAACGGGTTGAGTGTGGAGCTCAAGCAATGTCCAAGCATGACCCAGTTTAAAAAGCGGTACAAAAAGATGTTTTTTACGAGGTACAGGGAGGAAGAAGGGCTTTGAAAAACTTTTTTATTTTTTGTTTATTTATAGTACTTGTTTATTTTGTTTGTTAATATGTACTTTTGTAAATATGCATGTTTATGGGTGTGCGGGTACACATACACTTAACTACTTAACCACTGTTAGGCTTAGACAAAAATATACAAATATAATATGAATATATATTTATTAATCAAGTGGAACATTTGCACAACATATAATTATTTTGTTTTTATAGATATAAGCCTTCTTATTTCTCTTCACTAACCTTCTGTTAGTGAAAACTAGAATGTGTGTGTGTGTGAGTGTGTGTGTGTGTGAGTGTGAGTGTGAGTGTGTGTGTGTGTGTGTGTGTGTGTGTCTGTCCGCCTGCTTGGTGACCTGAACTCTGGGGTCTGGGGCGAGCGGACCCGTGGAGGTGGATCACATGACCAGGCTCTGGTGTTGACGTTGCGATGACCTCTCCTGCCCGGCAGCACGGAGGCCGAGCCCTCTGGGACATCTGGTCCCAGAGCAGAGCGTGGCCCAGAGTGTAGCACGTTAGCGTTAGCGGCACTTCACACTGACGGCCTTTTTGCATTTCCATTCAAGCAGCAGTCCGAAGTGTATTATTCTTATGCATAATTATTATTATAAAAATCTAAATAATATTATGATGATGGTGATGATGATGATGGTGATGATGATGATGATGATTATTATTATGTAAAGTTGTCCCCATTAAAATGTGTTTTATTTAATAGGCGTATAGGTTAATTATAAGTTATAACTAGTTTTAACTGGTTATAACTCGCTTCAAATGAGTTTTAGTTTAAACTGCTTTCTTCGAATCAGAGTTCAAGTGAAATAATCAGAAACCAGGGAATGTCAATATCAACACCAAAATAAACACCCACCCACACACACACACACACACACACACACTCTCTCTCTCTCTCGCTCTCTCTCTCTCTCTCTCTCTCTCTCTCTTTTGCACACAGCAGGGACAGTACTGCGAAAAGTCTTGCACAAACTTATCACGCACAGAGGTGGAAAAAGTACTGAGAAGTAAAAACCCTGGACGTTCTACTAATGTACAAGATGAATTCATCATGACATCATGAACTTTAAATGTCTTGACTGTCCAGTTTTGTTTAGCCTCATGGTTTCCACTTCTTGTTGGCAGTATCACACAAAATTCACAAATATCTAGGCTATTTTCTGGGGGGTTTTTTACCCCATTGTCAAACATAAACACTCAAAGCACTTTAAACAATGTACTCAACAAAAAAACAAAAGAGTATTGCTCGTATGCCTCAACATTATGAATTTTCCAATATGATGAATAATGAATAATAAAACATTTAAAATGTAGTTCTCAGGGGATGGATCCCCAGAGAAGTTCTACTGCCAGAAGTTGGGCAGAGGCTCAGTTCAGACCCAGCGGTGAAGTACGATTGGGATTTTATGAGAAAGGAACACATTAATAAAACAATAAAACAATAAAACAATAAAACAATAAAACAACGACTATAAATTAATTTAGCTGGCCTACTTTGCGAACTCAAAACGAAGACCAGGTCCACGTCACCCCGGACTGACGTGGTCGTGCCAGGCTAGACTTAGGACTGTCTCTGTGACGACGTACCTGTGGGGCGGCGGCGGGGGGGGCCCCCCCGCCGCCGCCTCTAGCCGCACGGTGGCGCTCTCGGGAGGCTCCTTTCATAATGATGACCATGCTTCCCCCCCCCCCCCCCACCCCCTCCCCCCCCCCCCCCCCCCCCCCACAGGTACGTCGTCACAGAGACAGTCCTAAGTCTAGCCTGGCACGACCACGTCAGTCCGGGGTGACGTGGACCTGGTCTTCGTTTTGAGTTCGCAAAGTAGGCCAGCTAAATTAATTTATAGTCGTTGTTTTATTGTTTTATTGTTTTATTGTTTTATTGTTTTATTAATGTGTTCCTTTCTCATAAAATCCCAATCGTACTTCACCGCTGGGTCTGAACTGAGCCTCTGCCCAACTTCTGGCAGTAGAACTTCTCTGGGGATCCATCCCCTGAGAACTACATTTTAAATGTTTTATTATTCATTATTCATCATATTGGAAAATTCATAATGTTGAGGCATACGAGCAATACTCTTTTGTTTTTTTGTTGAGTACATTGTTTAAAGTGCTTTGAGTGTTTATGTTTGACAATGGGGTAAAAAAACCCCCAGAAAATAGCCTAGATATTTGTGAATTTTGTGTGATACTGCCAACAAGAAGTGGAAACCATGAGGCTAAACAAAACTGGACAGTCAAGACATTTAAAGTTCATGATGTCATGATGAATTCATCTTGTACATTAGTAGAACGTCCAGGGTTTTTACTTCTCAGTAATTTTTCCACCTCTGTGCGTGATAAGTTTGTGCAAGACTTTTCGCAGTACTGTCCCTGCTGTGTGCAAAAGAGAGAGAGAGAGAGAGAGAGAGAGAGAGAGAGAGAGAGAGAGAGAGAGAGAGAGAGAGAGAGAGAGAGATAGAGAGAGTGTGTGTGTGTGTGTGTGTGTGTGTGTGTGTGTGTGTGTGTGTGTGTGTGTGTGTGTGTGTGTGTGTGTGGGTGGGTGTTTATTTTGGTGTTGATATTGACATTCCCTGGTTTCTGATTATTTCACTTGAACTCTGATTCGAAGAAAGCAGTTTAAACTAAAACTCATTTGAAGCGAGTTATAACCAGTTAAAACTAGTTATAACTTATAATTAACCTATACGCCTATTAAATAAAACACATTTTAATGGGGACAACTTTACATAATAATAATCATCATCATCATCATCACCATCATCATCATCACCATCATCATAATATTATTTAGATTTTTATAATAATAATTATGCATAAGAATAATACACTTCGGACTGCTGCTTGAATGGAAATGCAAAAAGGCCGTCAGTGTGAAGTGCCGCTAACGCTAACGTGCTACACTCTGGGCCACGCTCTGCTCTGGGACCAGATGTCCCAGAGGGCTCGGCCTCCGTGCTGCCGGGCAGGAGAGGTCATCGCAACGTCAACACCAGAGCCTGGTCATGTGATCCACCTCCACGGGTCCGCTCGCCCCAGACCCCAGAGTTCAGGTCACCAAGCAGGCGGACAGACACACACACACACACACACACACACACACACACTCACACACACACACACACACACACACACACACACACATTCTAGTTTTCACTAACAGAAGGTTAGTGAAGAGAAATAAGAAGGCTTATATCTATAAAAACAAAATAATTATATGTTGTGCAAATGTTCCACTTGATTAATAAATATATATTCATATTATATTTGTATATTTTTGTCTAAGCCTAACAGTGGTTAAAGTCATGTACAAAATAAACTGTCAAGAAGTATTTCAGTACTGGGTAAGGCAAAATACTTTCTGGACCACAAATCACTCCACATTCTCTACTGTTCACTGGTTCTACCATATTTAAATTACTGTGCGGAGGTGTGGGGCAATACTTATAAATGTACAACACAATCATTGACTATACTGCAAAAAAGAGCCATAAGGATCATTCATAACTCCAGTTACAGGGATCATACAAATGTACTATTTTTAAAATCAAATGCATTAAAATTCACTGACATGGTTCAATTTCAAACTGCACAAAATAATACAATAATAATAATAATAATAATAATAATACAAAGCAACAAACAAGCTACTTCCTGGTAACATTCAGAAATTGTTTTTTTAATAGAGATGGGGGTTATAATTTGAGGGGGGAATTGAATGTAAAACATCTTTATTTTCACACAACGTTAAAAAGTTTTTGTGTTTCCGTATGTGGAGTGAAGCTGTGGAACGGGTTGAGTGTGGAGCTCAAGCAATGCATGACCCAGTTTAAAAAGCGGGACAAAAAGATGTTTTTTACGAGGTACAGGGAGGAAGAAGAGCTTTGAAAAACGTTTTTATTTTTTGTTTATTTATCATACTTGTTTATTTTGTTTGTTAATTTGTACTTTTGTAAATATGCATTGTTATGGGTGTGCGGGTACACATACACTTAACTGAGTGATGGAAAAGGGGTTAGGATTAAATAAGTTTATGCTTCTTCCTGCTCCTTTTTGGACATGTTAGGTTATTTTTCTTTTACGGTATTCTTTATATTGTATTGTTCTAACATGTTCAAAATAAAGCCTGCATCAATCAATCAATCAATCAATCAATCAGTCATTAAGTCTAGAATTGTAATGACGACTCTAAGCAGATGAGTAGATTAACCTATTAAACGATCAACGCCACTGCTAACGATGAAGCTATATAAAGATATAGAAAACAATCTCAGATATGACCAGCAGGGGGCAGCCGTCGAAACGAGTTAGGGCATTAGGGACGTTAATTCAATGTAAGACTTCCTTTTTCAACTTAATCATGTGAGTATTGGTAATGTGATCTAAATGTAGCTAGTTTATATTCCTATCATAATATAACTTAACTCTTGTTTGTTGTTTCACGTCACATAAAAGTGCAACGTCCAATGGCACCGTCATTTATTTCAAGCCCCAATTTTGGACTGAGCTTTGTGTTCAGCGGTGATGTCAGTCAGTTTGTTTAAATGTTGCCTCACTGAGAGGGCAGCCAGATATGGGAAACAGACTGTTCCTGCTGAGTTCAGCTGTTTCATAGGGTGTACTGCCAACATCAAATTCTTATATAAGGATCAATCATTTTGTTTGTCATGTATTCGGCCTATTTCTTGTCGTACTTGACTTAGTTGCAAAACGCAGGCATTCCACGCGGGAAATATATGAAGAAATCCAATTCACACGTTTTAGTTTTTTTCTTTATTCATCCTCACACACAGACTCACTCAGACACAACCCTTAATCAGTGCATCAAACACTAAATACTGTACATGCACGACTTTGCATAGGCGGCATTGATTTCTTGCTGCTTTTGTAACTATACACACATTCTGAGCCAAAAAAAGTAGATCGTAAAAAGAAGAGAAAGTCAAAAGTGTGTGTGTTTCCACTAAGCACCGCCGTTCACTGCCTACGCTGGCATACAGTTGTTCCCTACATGCACTGATGCACATCTACACAAGCAACTAGCAAGGGACCAATTGTTCCCACACACATCTTTCCCCCCGAATCGCTTCTACTGGGCGGGCAGGAATCTGTTCAGGAAGTACTGGGCGTTTTGGATGGAGTCATCCAGGTAGGTGCCGATGTAGGGACGCAGGTATGCCTCGTACCCTCCCAGGGCGGCTAGTCGGGCCTTCTCCACCAGAGGTTCTGTTTCTGTCACCAGACCACTGTGAACACACAGACACACACACACACACACACACACACACACATAGAGACACACGCACACACACCACACACACAGACAGCATGCATGTAATTTCAAACTGTACAAGCTGTATACTGCACCTTAGACAACAAGCACAGGGCAAGACACTCTTACTGTTATGGTCCAATCATATTACAGTGTAATATCTAATTAATATAATATGTGTGTGTGTGTGTGTGTGTGTTTGTTTCAAATGCAGGGTATGGGATAAGAAATTAAATCTACACATAAAACAGTTAAAGAATGGCCCACCCCAATACTATATCATGTTTAGTACACAGTACAAGCAAGCCCAACAGATCTCTTATGCCTTCAAGCGTTCTCACGTGGCGATCTTTACGACGCCCTGGAACTTGGGGTTGTTCTGCAGGCCCTGCGCGTAAATCCGCTGGCCGCCTGCTGGTTCTGTGGCTCCACGATGGGCCCCAGCGCTTCCTGGGCCTTGTTCAGGGCGGTGAGTATCCGACGGTAGAAGGTGGCCTTCAGACCCTCGTACTTCCCCACCAGTTCCTGGGAGGGAGTGGGGATCTCACACAGGCTCAGGGAGACTGGAGGAGGAGGGCGGAGGGAGGACACTTCTTAGAGAGTTGCACGTCATGTCTTGATTTGAGAACCACTAAGACCCACAATGCAATGCACCTTGATGGGGCTATTGTGGGGTTTGGGTTTGGGTTGGCTACGGTTAAACATCGGCGGAACCAGATTTGTATTGATATCAGTGGGACTATTTGTGATTCAAGGCTTACAGGATGTGGCGGATTATCTGTTGGTGAACATGATGTATGAGGCAATGGTTCAGATGACATTTAAAACTGACAGCGATGTGGACGGAGTCTGCATGACGAAGCATTAGGCAAAGTACGTGGAACAGAGATGCCTTCAAGTTCCTTCAAGTGTTCCGTCTAACTTACAAGAACAAGCATAACTCTGAGTGCCGTTTATACCCCAGTTTAGGGTTCAACGACCTTACCCTGGAGGCTGAGGATGAGTGCCAAGGCAAGTTTTCCGTTCATCTCTGAAACGAAAAGAGAAATAATTTAATGCACGATTGACAGCTGCAGCTGGTGTTTCATGCACACCAAAAAATCAGTATGCCAATATCAATTAATAACCAGTACCTAACAATGAAGCACCATATTACCATGCACAATTGCATTACATGAAGAAATGCATCACATAGAGCTGCACAATGAATAAATAAACGTGTGCACAAAGAGAGCAGACGAGCGGCGTTACCTGCTGGTGCGTTTTGACGTGCCGAATCGAGAAGTGACAGTCCTCTCTGGAAGTGAGTTGTCTGTAGCTGGGTGCTCTCCGGCCCCCGGTGATATAGGGGGGGACGAGCGGCCAACGTCAGCACACACACACACCTACACACACCCCCGCGCATGCGCACACACACGTACGCGTGCGCGCGTGGAGCGTGGAGGTTCAACAGACACAGGATGTCTGTCTCGCCTTTGCACAGACGCGAGAACACACACACACACACACACACACACACACACACACACACACACACACACACACACACACACACACACACACACACATGCCTGCGTGCACACACATATGCGCATACACAAAGTCCATTGGACTTGGTATCACCTTAAATCCATTATGTGGAAATATGTGCTTGTGCAATCGTCTCAAAAGGCGTCTTTATCAAAGGAGCATATGGGTTTGAACTGAGTACCCCCCAGGATAATGCACACTCGGCGGCCTGCAGGATAATGGGGACGGTGGTTGAGCACAGTTCATTTTAATAGAGAGATTGAACATGCCTTGTCATGGGTTACACTGAGCATGGAGGGGTTTGTGGGGTGATTGACAATCAGCGGTCCAGGGTATAATGAAGGGGGAGAGATGGGGATGGGGGCGGGGGGGGGGGGGGTGAAAGGGGTGAGTCAACAAATCTCTTCCCACGTAGTCCAGCCTTTGGACCGCAGACTGTCCTGACCTTTCACCCTTCCACCTGGAAACAGACTGCTGGATATAGGCTAATAGTTGATCATAATCACACTGTTTCTTTGGTCTCCACTTCTGCCCCCCCCCCCCTCCCCCTCCCTCCCTCCCTCCCTCCCTCCCTCCCACTCGATTCAGTCCCTACTGCGACCACCTGTCACCCCCCCTCTGTCATGTCAAATAAACTTGTCCTCGATTATTTTCCCTGAGGATCACAACGGACACAACATAAAGCACATAGAAACGGGTTCAGGATGTTCCGATTTATATTTACATGCCAAAAAAACACGTCACGTGACATTGAATCATCGTTAGCCAGTCAGTGCAGCCTGTATACGCACTACATGGTCCATCCATTAGCTAGATCAGACCGGTAACATGATCCCATGTTGCCATGTCGACCTCAGTACAGTCTACACTGGGAATCACTTTGCTTCAATATCTTATTCACATCCATTTGGGTCATGCAATAATGCAACATTTAATACAGTCGAAACGTCGATCTGTGTTCTTTTTCAACCAGTCTGGTTGCTCTGTGAGGGTCGGTAGTGGTCAATGGTCTTCTGGACTCTCTCCCACATGGTGTCAGTGGTGGCCGAGGCCCAGTCCCAGTACGAGTCGGTCACGGGCTTGATGTTTTCGTCGTAGTAAAAGCCGGCGAACTCCCGCACCAGTCCGCCCGCCGCCTGTACGTTAGTCGCGGCGTCCCTGTGGAACGCACGGAGAAAAAAAACCACGCTGATGTTACAAGGGGGTCCGCGTACGCGTAGCTTACGAGATTGCAACACGGCAATCACACCACACGACACAACCCGACACACACAACGCGACTTTAAACATAGTAAACACATAGCATAGTATTTCAACAAACCCCATGAATGTAGGAAAAACACAATACCCCCCATGGAGTGCAAAATGTGTGTGTGTGGTGTGTGTGTGTGTGTGTGTGCTTTACAGTGAATACCTGGCTCTCTCTGCCAAAGTCCCCAGAAACCCTGGAGGCTCTGCAGCTGGCGGACTAGGAGACTGGGCCATGAGATGTCCACATGCTGTTGACCAAAAGACCAAAAGACCACATTTGACCGGGAAAGAGACTTTTTACAACAACAACATGGAAAATAAAGAACCACCACAAAGTGTGTTTCCACAGTGTACCTTGGATTAGTAGGACGAGCGAGACGGACAACAATTTCCACTGCATCTGTAACGTAGGGATGAACACAAACACTTAAATAAATAGATGACTTCACTTCCATTATTCCAGTGAACAACAGTAGCCCACGTCAGTTTATTATGGCTGCTCCTGTGGGCCATTCAAACACACACACACACACACACACACACACACACAAAACTACACCACGACTTGCGGCAAACACTTTGCGCCGCCACAATAAAAATGAAAATACAACGAATTGATCTAAAATCACAGCTATTTAATCATCTTCTATTAAGGATATGTTATTCCAATAACATCAAGTGTCCTGGTGGCCTACCTCTGCGTCAGGGTGTCTGGTGTGTGCGCTCCCCGTCTGCCTGGTGTTTAATGAAGCTCATTTTGGCCACGCTGTCTTATTTGTCTTAGGTTACCATAACACTGACCGCTTTAGCACCACGTGTACATTGGTCCCGCTCGTATGAT
Source organism: Coryphaenoides rupestris (assembly GCA_002895965.2). Lineage (NCBI taxonomy): Eukaryota > Metazoa > Chordata > Actinopteri > Gadiformes > Macrouridae > Coryphaenoides > Coryphaenoides rupestris. Next base: position 51,015 of record PIJE02000823.1, on the reverse strand, counting down.
CCTGAGAGCTGTTGTCGTCGTTCTTGTTGCTGCTGTTGTTGTTGTGCTTTTAATACTTATCACTATTTTTTTTGACTTTCGTTTGGTTTCAGAGTGCATCACCACACAAGACTAGACTGGGCTGGAATCGGCCCGACCAGTGACCTCCGTTCTGATTGAATGGAGGCGAGCGCACGGGGGGGGGGAATCAGGTTATTTTGAGGTTTTTACTGCAGCGCCAATCTGATTGAATCACCACGCAAACAATGGACATACAATGGGGATCAATCTGCTGCGCGTTTTAAAGATTCTTTGTTGTTGATGTTCATTGAACCTCTTGACGTCGACGCGTCTGGTTCGTCTGTTTGCGCAGACGTGACGACGCTCACCTCTCTCACAAACACAGCGCAAAACGGACGCGCTTTATCTGCCGCCCGGGTTGCACTTTGTCTCTGACGGCGACAAGTCAACATATTTACTCTGCCGCCGCATATATATATATATATATATATATATATTTATATATATATATACACACACACAGCTCCAGGCCGGCAGCGTCTACCAGAGTCACACAGAGCCGACACACACCTGGAGAGGAGAGAGGTGAGCATCAGCAGCACTGCGGTAGAATGCCAGAAGTCCTGCTACATCTTACACTTTTAAGATGAAATGGAAGTTCGTTTTTTGGTGAATTAGTATTTGTTTTTGTTAATTAGTGAGTTAATAATAACATTCGTTCAATATTACATTTTTGCTGTAATTTTTTATACTTTTTTTGTTTGTATTGTAAACTATACATGGATATATAGTCTATAATTTTTTTAAGGGAATAGTTTTTTGGCTAATTGTAAAATGATTTATGGACCATCAGAATGTTCAAAGAGTCATTTAGGTCAACGATATGTATTGATATGTAACTGATTGTCATTATAATAATAATAATTATTATTATTATTAAAGGTAAACAGCAGACAACATGAACAAACTGCTCATCATTGCCGTCATGGTGACACTCCTGGCTCTCAGTAAGTCTTGACTCTTCCAACATTCATTTGTAGAATTTGCCTGCCAGAGTTGAAAGATCTGCCAGCCAAGCAATTGTTTTACGATGTAACCCTGAAATGTTTTACCTGCCAAATGGTCAAATCGATCTCCATCACTCCTCCAGACTTACAACGATCTAACTACTTACTAAAGTTAGCCTTTAGTGCATACGACTTGTTCTTTAAGCTTCATAGGCAGACTGACAAAGTTAATCTCGCTTTTTAAAGATCGTTTAGTGTTGTTATGGTAACCACCACTGATCGGCTGTGTCCAGGTGCTGAGAGCTTCCGCATGCCAAGGCAGGCGGCGGTGGAGGAGGAGGAGGGCACGCTGGCCATGGTCACAGACACCATCAAGAGCTACTATGATGGCTCCATCAACGTCGCCAGCGGATACATTGACAGCATCAGGGGCATGAAGCTGGATGAGAAAGCCATGTAAGCAACACTGCAAATTATGTCCATGTGGAAGATGATTTCTCAACTATTTTCCTGAATGTACAACCTCTAAGATATTTCTTTCAACCCCTTTCACCAGCACAAAAAACAACAACTGAAAATGTACATTAATATTGTGCAAGTTATTTGGTGTAAACATGAACATTGAAGGGTGTGGGAGGGTGCAAATCTTTTTAGTGAGAAACATGGGCTTGTGTTTCACTGATTTTACCTTTCATTGGAAAGATTTACCAAACTTGTATGTTAGTGTATGTTGTATGTATTTCAACATACATACATACATACATACAGTACATGCATGCATACATGCATACAGTACATACAGTTACACACACACACGCAAATGATGACGGACGGACAGACAAGAAGGTGACGTCAATGTGCTTTCTGTGTTTCCCTCTCCTTATAGGACCCTTTATGACGATACCACCACGGTGGTTGGCACATATTTCGGCATCTTCAATGACCAGTTATACCATATTCTGTACCCACAGTGAAGACCCCCCCCCCCCCAAAGTATCCTCTGTAACAACACCAGAGCAGTGTCAGCTCCATTAGGGTCTCTAAACTCCTCACCGTTCTCCTCTAGCGACCCGCTGAACACAGAAGAGGAACCACAGATAATGCCAAACGGCGACACCTAGTGGATATTATGTTCATGTCAGATCCGGTTTGGATGGAAATTTCATATTTATGTTACACATCACACAAATAAAATATTTATAGAAAACATATCATCGTTGATAATTGGTTCCTTGACTGTTTTTTGGAAATAATGTTATTGGAGGTCACGATTCAAGATTCAAGAAGTGTATTGGTCACATACACAGGCAGGATATGCAGTGAAATGAAAATTGGCAAAAATAAATGTGCAAAAGAATAATACAGATAATATTTACTATATTTACAGTAAAAAAAAGACCAGCAGGAATGAATTAATATATGTCTGCATGTATGTGTGTATGTCATAAGTACTCACTGTGTATGCATGTGTGTATGTGAGTGTGTGCATGGGAGGGCCAGTGGGGGCCATGTTTCATCCCTAGCAACGTTAAAACATTAAAACAAGCCTGTACCGCAGGCATTGCCATAGATTGTATTGGACCAGCTGTAAAGTAACATGTGAGATGTATGTACATGTATCAAAAGCATTATCAAAAGTGTTGCCATGGTAAAATATACATAAAATAACATATGCACGGCACGGGCCTCGAGATGTGCTAAATGCACAACAAAGCATGAGGGAGAGATGTTGTCTGTCAACATGTGAAGAGAGGTGTGTGTGTGTGTGTGTGTGTAGTGTGTCGATATTTACCAACATCATAACTATCTAGCTTCTTCCTTGGTTCCCTGACAGTGTTGTGAAATCAAGTTAGCGCTTGTCTTGGTTTAAAATACATGCCCAGGGAGCCTACGATGATAAATGATTAACTTGGTCAGCTCAGCTCAGCAAAAAATATAATATCTGATAATCATATATAACATATTAAAACATATTATTAATTATTAAACTCTGGCACAAGGTCTGAACAAGCAAGCTCAAAAAACTACAAAAAACGGATAATATGATTAAAAATGATAATAATTTAATCCAATAACAACAACCACAATATTAATATTCATATAATATCGACATTAATATTAATAATTGAATTGAATGAAATAATGTAGTTGAAGTAGTGTAACTGGAGTTGTAGCTTAAGTAGCAGTTGAATGACCATACCAAGTTTTATTATCAATGGAAAAATGGGGGCAAGGTGTGTGTAACCCACTTCAACATCATAAAATACATAATACTCTGATAAGCTCATAAATGGGAGGCTTTGGAGCGGGAAACGATGGTGGAAAGCTATAAACATCCAAAACGTCCATGTCTATTGGTCCAATACAGCAGGATCTGTGGTCCGTTATAAAAGCGCTGGCGGCTGTATAATCACTACAGTATCCATGGTGCGACAAGAGGAGCATCCTTATCAACCCAAGAGAGAGACACAGCGATGACGATGAAGCTAATTCTACTGGGGATGGCTTTGACACTAGCAGGTAGCGCCTCGCTATGAGATGAAAATGTAGGCTAAACGTTAACATTCAAAGTGTCATTGTGCCACTATTTGGGCGTAGACTGTTGTACTACAGGTACAGGAGTAGAGTGTGTGTTTTATACTTTGTGTCGATCGATTTTTGGATCTGTTTTTATGTGTGGGCCTCGGTGTGCAGGAGCATCTCCTGTGATGGTGAACCAGGCGTGCGGGCCCCACACCAGGCCTTGGCACGTCTACCTGCACGGGGAAGGGGGGTCCTGCAGTGGGGCTCTCATCAATGAGTGGTGGCTGGTGACCTCCTTCGATTGCGACCCCAGGTACTGCACCTTGAATTCATGCTCAACTCTTAATATTAGAAAACGTTTTATTGGCACAATAAAAAAACAAGTATAATACACGTTTGTGCAAAACAGATTTTAGTGCAAATCAAACAACAAAACAACAAAACATTTCACACGAGAGAATATTTAAGAATAAATAGTAAAACTACTTCTGAACAATATTTCAAGTATTATAAAAACAGAGTCAAATAAAATAGAGAAAAATCACCTGAGCTGCTTTGACAACAACAGGAGATGTTTCTCAGTGTTCACGTCAAGGGGAGTGGATTTAGGGGCAGCCGGTGAACGAACGATAAAAAGAACGACTCTCACCAAGACGTACGACTCGGTTCCCTTCGTTCTACCAAAGAGCCGTTCAAAAGAATCGGATCGTTCGCGAACGTAACATCACTAGTGTGTGTGTGAGTGAGAGTGTGTGTGTGTGTGTGTTAGTGAGAGTGTGTGTGTGTGTTAGAGAGAGTGTGTGTATGAGTGAGTGAGAGTGTGTGTGTGTGTGTGTGTATGAGTGAGTGAGTGTGTGTATGAGTGAGTGAGAGTGTGTGTATGAGTGAGTGTGTGTGTATATGAGTGAGAGCGGGTGTGTGTGTGTATGAGTGAGTGAGTGTGTGTATGAGTGAGTGAGAGTGAGTGTGTGTGTATATGAGTGAGAGCGGGTGTGTGTGTTAGTGAGAGTGTGTATGAGTGAGAGTATGAGTGAGTGAGAGTGTGTGTTAGTGAGAGTGTGTGTATGTGTGAGAGTGTGAGTGTATGAGTGAGAGCGTGTGTGTGTGTGTGTGTATGAGTGAGAGTGTGTGTGAGTGAGAGTGTGTGTGTGTATGAGTGAGAGTGAGTGTGTGTGTGTGTGTGTATGAGTGAGAGTGTGTGTGTGAGTGAGAGTGTGTGTGTATGAGTGAGTGAGTGTGTGTATGAGTGAGTGAGTGAGTGAGAGTGTGTGAGAGCGGGTGGCGGGTGTGCGAGCGGCGCAGGTTTTTTTAATGCTGTACTATCGCTATTGTTCCCATGTTCCCTCACGTATCTTCTTATACATGATCACGTTTCTTTTATTTATTTTTTTGTATTGAAATCGGGCCGAGCGATCAATAGTTGGTCAGGTGTGTTTTCGGGAGGAATGGCGTCCTCCACGTCCGTCCCTCCGGCGGGGAGTCCGCAGCATCGTCCCGCCGGAGGGTAGCGTTACTGTGGAGGAAGTTCTGCTTGGCTGTCGGCGGGCAGGTAGGACGCGATCACGTAGAGTTCCCATCAAGAATGAACAAAGCTGTGGTGGTGGTCCTGAAGGAAGCGTCTCTTGTCCACCAGTTGATAGAGAGGAGATGTGGGACACAACTCTCTCTCTCTCTCTCTCTCTGTGTGTGGACACTGAAGCTGGATCACAGTCAGCAGAGGGCGTTGAGGAAACAGCTTCCACACGTTTTGCAGACAGAGGTCACACTGGATGTGCTCAGTAGCCACACATCTTGTGAAGGAGAAGACATGGAGTCAGAGTCAGAGTCAGACACTAGTGACTCAATGTTGACTGACACTAACATGTACACTTTAGAAGAAATACAACTATTTCTGGATGAAACATTTAAAAAGTCTGTTAGAGTGAAATATTACTTCAGTGATGCGGACAAATTCATCACATCTGTCTCTTGGATGGAAAAAAAACGCTTCCGTCTAAAAAAAACACACCATTACAACTCTGAGAAAAGCAACAAAAGGCAAAATTGTTAAAAAGAGAAAGTAACAACAACCACAAGGTGATTTTCTCTCTCCACTGTTCTCTGCTTGTGCATCTGTTTCCCTTCTCTACCTTTTCTATGCAGAGCCTCACAATAGGATCTTTGAACATAAATGGTGGGAGAGACCGGCAAACAAGAACATTAATCGCTGAAGTCTCCACTCAAAAACCAGTTGATGTGTTGTTTCTACAAGAGACACACACACACAAATCCAGCAGATGAAACACACATGGGGGCTTGTGGTGGGAGGGCCCGCGTGCCTTTAGCCATGGTGGCACTAACCTTAGTGCAGGGGTCGCTGTTCTCTTCAGAGCGACTGCAAATGCAAATATTCTATCCTCTAGTGAAGTGGTGAAGGGCAGGCTGTTGATCGTGAGGGCAGAGATAGAGAGCTCCATCTTCTGTTTTGTTAATATCTACGCCCCAAATCAAGGGACAGAAAGAATAGGGTTTTTTTCACCCTGCTAAAAGATGAATTGATAAAATACCACCAGGAACAATTCATTATTGGTGGGGATTTTAACTGCACCCTTGACTTCACGGTGGACAGGACAAGCGAGGAACCCCGCCCACAGTCATCTCAGAGCCTCAAAAGCACCATCACACACTTGGACCTGTTGGATACATGGAGAGTCAAACATCCTTACTCCAGGCAATACACATGGGTGAGGGTCAGCAATAACAGGGTGAGTGCAGCTAGACTGGATAGGATTTACATCTCCCAAAGTCTCAGCTCCAGGTTAACTCAGTGCAACATAAGTCCAGTTGGTTTCACTGATCATCATTTCATCAGCGTAAATTTAATAATTTCACCGGGTGAAAGGGTTAAGTCTTGCTGGTCTTTTAATAACCAACTCCTGCGAGATGGCACCTTCTGCCAGAGCTTTCAGTGCTTTTGGCAGCAGTGGAAAACACATTTTAATTCCCTGAAGTTGTGTGGGAGGTTGGTAAGACACAAATTTGTGTTTTTTGCCAGCAGTACACCTCTCATTCCACTGCCAAGATCAAGGCAGCAGTTCAACAACTTGAGGCTAACATCAGGAATATTGAGGAGGGGATACATAGAAACTCGGACCCTACTACAGGTCAGATGCTGCAGGAGAAGAGGTTTGAACTGAGCTCCTTCCTGCGAGAGAGATTCGAGGGTGCTCTTGTCAGGTCTCCTTTCCTCCAGCTCATGGACATGGATCCCCCGAGCTCTTTCTTTTTTTAATCTGGAGAGATCGGTGGCACAGAGAGGAAGCAGATGACCTGCCTTAAGCTTCCAGGAGGCAGAGTGACCACCAGTCCGGGCGAGATGAGGAGCCATGCGGTGGATGTTTACACTGAACCCTTTGGGGCAGAACGTTGCAGTATGGAGTGTCATGAGGAGCTACTGGAGGGGCTACCTCAGCTCAGCCCGGGAGAGCAAGCTGCCATGGATTGCGCATTAACGCTGGAGGAGCTGACGGTTGCTGTCAACCAGATGGCATCAGGACGGGCACCAGGGATCGATGGAATACCCTTGGACCTGATTTATATAGTGTGTTGCTGGAGTGCACCAGAACAGGATCTCTTCCTGTCTCCTGTCAGAGAGCAGTGCTTTCTTTGCTGCCCAAGAAAGGAGATCTGGCATTACTCAAGAACTGGAGGCCAGTTGCCCTTCTATGCACAGACTACAAGGTTCTCTCCAGAGCCTTATCAAATAGATTGAAGCGCGTGTTGGAAATCATTGTACAGCCAGACCAAACATATTGTGTACCTGATCGGACAATCATGGACAATATTTTTTTGATTCGAGATATTATTGATGCCAGCAGATTTGTAAATGTTGATTTTGGAATTGTTTCTTTAGATCAGGAGAAAGCTTTTGATAGGGTGGACCACTCTTATTTGTTTTCTGCACTTCGGGCTTTTGGCTTTGGTGATGGTTTTCTGGCTTGGATTGGTTTATTGTACAGTGGTGCTCAATGCATGGTGAAGATGGGGGCGGGGTTGAGTCGGCCGATCCCTGTGTACGGCGAGGGATAAGGCAAGGTTGTCCGATCTCAGGCCAACTATATAGCCTAGCTATTGAGCCATTGGTGTGCGGGTTGAGAGATCGGCTCAGTGGTCTCTCACTGCCTGGGTCCTCCAACACAGACCATCTTCTCACCGCTTCTGCTTATGCAGATGATGTTCACGTTTTTGTCTCCAGCCAATAGAGACGTTCAATGTCTGCAGGATACCCTGTCTCTGTACGAAAAAGCGGCATCTGCACGGGTGGTTTCAGGGTTTCGGGGAGGTTTTTTCTTTTGGTTTGTTCATTTTTGGCCCAAAATACAATGCTAAGAAAAGACTGTACATACATTGATTCACTTTTCATCTGGCTCAACCAAGTTGACCATCCGGCTGACACGCAGGAACCGGGCTCAAAGTGCCGGCAGTGTGGCGCCGGTGCCGGTTCTGGAGGGACTGCTGAAGGCCCGACTGAGGGTCGAATTCGCTCTCCTCTGCCCTCCCTCCTCTCCACTCCTCTCCTCTCCTCTCCTCCCCTCTCCTCCAGGCCCTACAGTACCATAGCATCCCTGGGAGAGCACGACCTGGAGGTGGCCGAGGGCACGGAGCAGCACATCCTGGTGGCCGACGTCATCAAGCACAGCCCCTACCGCTCTCCCCTGCACAGCCTCACCATGGTGCGTCTGGACCGCCCCGCCCGGCTCAGCCCGTACGTCCAGCCCATCCCCATGCCCACCCGCTGCCCCCAAAACAATGAGACCTGCCGTGTCAGCGGCTGGCGCTACTCCTGTGAGTGGACCACACAAGAACCGCACCGTTTACTCATTTACCAGTACTTTAGCAGTTAGAGTGACGTCAGGTACAGGTCATTAAGGAGCAGGTATGGGAGGCGTTTGGCATCTCGGATCTCACGGATGCCTCCAGGTAGGCCAGCGGGGATCGAACCCGGGACATTTTCGGCTGGGGAGTACAACGCTCAAGTCCTTAGATGGGACTGACCAATTTGGATGAATACAAGATTATGCAGATTATCCAACAGGCGTCATTTAATGGTCAACAAACCAGAAAGGAAATGGCTGGATATTCTACTGCTGTTTCGGTCCAACTCAAAGGTCTTGCAGTATGGGCAGCAAAAAAAAAACCGGATTGTTTATAAAAAATGATTGAAATGAAATGAGATTGCAATTGTTGAATCGCAGATTAGGTAAAGCACACGAATGAGCACGATAGGGTGCTTGTTGTGTGTGTGATGCATGCACATCTAACCTAACCAGTGGATCATACCCACCTCTCTTCTCCTCCTTCCCAGAGGCAGACCTGGAGTGCATGGAGGTTCCCGTGGTGGACGACCAGACGTGCATGGACGGCTTCCCGGAGCACCTCTACTGGAGCCGTAGCATGGTCTGTGCCGGCCGCGCAGACACAGACAACTGCATGGTGAGTCACTGGTTAGTTAGTTAGTTGGTTAGTTAGTTGGTTAGTGGGTTGATTGGTTAGATGGACGCACGGTAGGGAGGCGGAGCCACACTGAGTACTTGGCGAAGAGAGCATTTCCTTCGGGATCGATAAAGTTTTTATCTTATCTTAACTTATCTTATTTCTCTCACTTTCTCGTTCTTTTGCTCTCTTTCCCTCTGTTCCTTCCTCTCTCACCACCGTGTCCTAATACTGTAATCACGTCAATAACAAACAGCGAGATTTATTTAACCTCCATTGACATCGCCTCCCTTTAGTTTTATGTCTATATCTTGTACTACTGATCCAATTTCAGCCAAAGCAACTCACAGGCTATTCAGATACATCTGTCATCAAGGAGCAGTGAGGGGTTAGCTCATAGGACATTGTAGTCATCTGGCAGACATTTTGATTGAATTGATTGAATTTGAAGTGGCTTCCAGTGAATTCAGACACAGGCTTTTACAGTAAGGAGCAGGTCTAAGGGGTGACTGCATCAAACAGGCCACGGTCAACAGGGTATCAAACTTGTCACTTGCAATCAAACACACCCTCACTGTCACCAACCCCACCACCGTCACCACCACCCTCACCACCCCCACCACCAACACCACCCTCACCACCTCTCTGTCCTCCGCCCCCCCGCCAGCGTGGTACCTCCAGTGTGATGGAATGCGGGGGCCAGCTGCAGGGCCTCATGTGGTTCCAGCTGGGCTGTGAGGACCCCGCCAGCCCCTCCGTCTACACCAAGATGTGCGTCTACACGGCCTGGATCCAGGATGTCATGGGGCACTACACGCCGCCGCCCCCGCTCGAGACCCCCAGCCCCGCCCCCGCCGATGTGGCTTCAGACGCAGACGCCGGACTCGAATAGAAGTTGTACGGCCGCTGAAGAGAAACTTTATTAGTCCCAGACGGGACACGGTGGTGGACAATCGATGTCAAATCATTAGTAAAAAACGAACTGAAAAAAACCAAATACAGTATATATGCCTGTAGACAAAATGAGCTATTGAAATGAAATGTAATCGTAGAATGTAAACATTTGCACCGTTGATAGTAAATGGATCGCATTCATTTAGTGCTTTTATCGAAATCGCTGTACAATATTGCCTCACATTCACCCATTCATACACCGACGGCGGTGCCAACCAACCAAGGCAACAACAGTCAGTTGGAGTTAGGCGTCTTGCTCAGGGACACCTCGACACATGGCTAGGGGGGAGCCGGGGATCAAACCAGGGATTCAAACCAACCTTCCAGTTGCCAGACAACCGATCTATCGTCGAGGTGAACGTCATTGCCGCCGCGTACTGAAGCGTAAAGCAAGGGTATATCCAAACAAAAAGGAGGAAAGTAACATTCTATCGTTGTAACCGACAAGGTCAGTGGTTTGAATCCCGCTGTGGCCAGTGTGTCCTTGGGCATCTCCGCTCCAGCTCAGCAAGTAAACATGAACTGAATCAATGATGACACTATGAAAGAGCACAGACTGTGTAATGGCTTTTTTGAATTGCCTCTTGCAGAGATAAAACCAAAACAACTCCTGAATTCATTTATTTTTTCCATCCCATTTCATTTCACGTTTTATATTCTTCATTCATTACGAAAAAATGTGGAAGCTTGCCTGGATGTATAAATGCTCAAGAAGAAATGAAGAGCTATGAGTTGAATAGCTCTGGGCTGGATATAGATGCTATCTATGAACCCTACGCTGGGAGAGATTCTGTGGAGGCAACCAGAAAAGTTTCCACAGATGGCCAATTAGCTGCTGGTAATTAGTTCTGAATGGTTGACAATAAATCCACTCCTCACAGTTGACGCTGCAATTTCCTCCTCTTTCTGTGGTTTTGCATTTGTGTGTGCGTAGCGTGTGTATGCATGCGTGTGTGTGTGTGTGTGTGTGTGTGTGTGCACTGTGCATGTATGTGTGTGGTGTGTTGGAAAGCAGCAGCTCTTCGGATAGATTAATCACAAAGGTCTAATCGCCACGTA
>PIJE02000823.1:20000-35000 GCA_002895965.2 Coryphaenoides rupestris | reverse complement strand
AAGAACGAAAGAGACAAACCACGATCACTCGGACAACGGGGGTGTCTTTAGGGTGATCCTGTGCCCCATACACCGCACGACTACAGTTTATTGGACTCACCCACCCAATGGGTTTCCCCCCCCATAGCCATGGCCGGCTCCCTCAGTCTGGGTCATGGTCTTACCGTCAAGTTGGTCAGTCAGTCAGTCAGTCTCCGCAGTCTAAGGCCCCCCCCTCCCCAACACCAGCAACACAACACACACACTACAGACACCTAACTCGTAATAATAACACACACATTTCCCCCACCATAAACCGTTGCCCAGAGGGGGCGCGTCCTCCACAATATCTCATTTGTATGTATTTTTTTTTAGAAGATGATTTGGCCATATTCGTTTGGGGCCATTTGTGGTGGTTTATTGTCATGAAGTGACTCTTACGACCCTCATAGCTAAATGTTAGAATCAATGTTTTGTGGTGTGAAGTTGAATCATAGCGGCTGCGCATTCCACAGTTATGACCCTGGTGAGGTCTGGTGGTCATAGAAACATGAAACATTTATGACGAAGGTCAGATGTTCAAAGAGCCATAACTTAGCCTGAATATTCGGAGCATTCCACCCCATAAACACCTCTCCACAGTGTGTGTGTGTGTGTGTGTGTGTGTGTGTGTGCGTGTGTGTGTGCGCGTGTGTGTGCGTGTGTGTGCGTGTGTGTATGTGTGTGTGAGTGAGTGGGGGTGAAGTTTGGCAGATCCTAGCTGACATATGCACCATCAAATAAAGCAGATCTGAGGTCTGATATGCTGATAGATGGGTGGTGGTGGGGGTGTACTGGTGAGAAATGCCAGAAACTCTTACACACTGTTCCTCTCACATACACACACACACACACACACACACACACACACACACACACACACACACACAGAAAACCCACCTAGAGAGACCCAGAGAGATAGCAAACACCAATAAGGCTGTCAGCGGCTAAGTAGCGTGTGGCGTTTCCTGTTAGCGCAGAGAGCTACTATCTAGCACGGGTACGTGCTATCGTAGCCACGCAGCCCCGCTAGCTACAACACTGGAGCACCAGGAGTCTGTTTTACATCCAGCTACAACGAGCGAGAGACAGAGAGAGAGAGAGAGAGAGAGAGAGAGAGAGAGAGAGAGAGAGAGAGAGAGAGAGAGAGAGAGAGAGAGAGAGACAGACAGAGAGAAAGAGAAAGAGAAAGAGAAGAGAGAGAGATAGAGAGACAGAGAGAAAGAGAAAGAGAAAGAGAGAAAGAGAAGAGATAGAGAGACAGAGAGAGAGAGAGAGAGAGAGAGAGAGAGAGAGAGAGAGAGAGAGAGAGAGAAAGAGAAAGAGAGAGAGATAGAGAGTCAGAGAGAGAGAGGTAGCTAACCTATTAGAATAAGAATGATGGCTAATTTGATTGGGAATTTGTAGTAATTTGTAGAACTTGTAAAGTAAAGTTGGGAAGCCAGTACAACAACAAAGACATGGGGGTGTGTTGATAGGCAACACAGAGCCTTTTTATTTCTACATCCCAGCCAGGGGCCCTGGCTCTCTACCTAGTCTCACCAGGCTGCAGACTAGGTAGAGAGAGGACCTGTGGCTCCTCATAGAGAATACAGACCCTTTCTAATTTAACTTTTTCCACGTTTACATTATAGCCTGTGCTCCCGGGACTCTGCACTTGAATGAAGATTACACACAAACGTACTTAAATGTGATCGGCCGACTATATCATTAAGATTCGGTCTCACAGTGCTTCTTAAACTCAAAAGCCCCCCGTCTGTATCCTCAAAGAAAGTCAGGACAAAGAGCGGGAGAGACCCAAAGCATCAGGCTGGCAGCAGGCAGGTGTATGACGGCGGCGGCGTTGCGGCGCTGTGTGTTGCAGTGGTAGTGACAGTGTGAACACTGAGGGTGAGGGGAGAGGAGGGGAGGCTGCTGCCGAGGCTGCCGAGTACAAAATGGCTCCATTAGCGGAGACGCAAATGAGAGTCATTATTATCAGGTGTGCTCTGGGGAAGCCCTTGTTCACTCTATCTCTCTGTCTCTCTGTCTCTCTCTCTCTCTCTCTCTCTCTCTGTCTCTGTCTCTCTCTATCTATTACCGCTACTATCCACCAGGGAGACATTTTTCTCTGGGGGATCCATGATTTAAAAAAGTAAAAAAATAAAATAAAGAGCTTTTTCACTTGGCAACGACGCCGTGGGTAACCATGTCTGAGTGTGTGTGTGTGTGTGTGTGTGGGTGTTACTGTCAGTGTGTGTGTTTGTTTGTGTGTTTGTATTTACAGGAGAGAGTAGGCCTCTAGGTATGAAGGCTATTTCAGAAACTAGTGGTCACACACACACACACACACACAGACTCAAACCACTTGTGTGTGTGTGTGTGTGTGTGTGTGTGTGTGTGTGTGCGTGCACGCAGCTGCCGTGCTGTGATGTCACCCTGTGCCAGTGGGAGGAGCCTGCAGCTTGTTCAGAAACTCTTGGAGGTGCAGCACTCTACAGCTGCCCCCTCGCACCCTTCCTCCTCCTCCTCCTCCTCCTCCTCCTTCTCCCCCACCTCTCTCCATGTCCTCCACACCTCCCGGGCGTATCTCTCCATTTTCCTCTCTTTCAGCGGACGTTTGTTTTTCACAGACCTCTCGCTGACTCTCTCTCTCTCTCTCTCTCTTCATCTTCCTTCATCTCTCGGTCTCTGTCTGTCTGTCTGTCTCTTGAAGAGGTTTCTAGCTGGTTCTCTCGGCTGGGGGGGGGGGGGGGGGGGGGGGGGGGGGTGGGGGGGTGGCAGTGAAGGTCCCTGTGGGAATGATTTGCCTCAAGGAGCATCTTAGATGTCTATCCCTCTCTTTATTACTACTCTCTCTCGTCTCACTCCCTTCATTCTGTCTCTTACTTACTTTGTGTTTGTGCGCGCGCGTGTGTGTGTGTGTGTGTGTGTGTGTGTGTGTGTGTGTGTATTTGTGTGTGCGTGGGCTTTTCAGACAGCATTGTCTTGATCGTGGTTCTTCTACATGTGCTGCCTTTGAGCCAAGCGCTCCGTACGGTTGCCTGTGGTCGCATGTAAACAAGCAACTCTCCACAACAGAGCCGTTCTCACCAGCAGACTGAGCCCACTGGCTGCTATGGGACATGATGTTCATATTGTTGTGACTTGTTTGACTTGACTTTGTTTGAAGAGACACACCATTTTGAAAAAGAGGAATCTTAATGTTTTTGAATGCAACTGTTTTAATTAGTAATCAGTGATGTTTATGATGTTTATGTTCTCATTGCGTCCACATTTTTCTTTTGTTTGTTTTTGACAATTGTAATGTCGGCATCATTGACTTGTTCTCAATGTCACTTTTAGTTTTCATTGAACTTACTCGGTTCTATATTAATTAACTAATTGTTCAGAGTTGTTTTAGGATTTATGTTTATAGGATTACTGTTCAGAAGAAAACTTTTTACTGTACTTCTAGTTACTATTACTAATTGTTTACAGTTGTTTAGAATTTGTTTAGAAGAATACTGCAGGAGTGAATATATATATGGCAATAAAGAAATCTTGAATCTTGAATCTTGAATGTATCCCAGAGAAATAAATAAGGTTGAATGAATAAATGAATGAATGAATACACACACAGGCAAGCACACACAATCACAAACCCACATATATTCTTACTCTCTCTCTCTCTCTCACACACAACACAAAAAACACGCACACAAAATCTACATTTTAACCAGAAACGACCTCCTATCTAATCAGTGCAGTCCCCATGATGTGCTCACTGAGTGTGTGCAGCACCTGGTGGTGGTGATGGTGGTGATGGTGGTGGATGGCGGGCGGTGATACAGTGCAGCTTAACCCCCTGACGCCTGGCAGTTGATGGACTTATGGGCTCATTCCATTAACCCTGCACCAGATGGAGGGGGTGGGTGGAGGACCTCCGCTGCTAAATCTTCCTCTCTAGGTTTCACTGCTGAAGCACATTGTGTGTGTGTGTGTGTGTGTGTGTGTGTGTGTGTGTGTGTGTGTGTGTGTGTGTGTGTGTGTGTGTGTGTACTACACCCCGCCATTACCACAAGGAATGACTTTCATATCCGTGGTGGAAGCCTGTTCTTGTCCCTCCCTAGTATTCACACACACACACACACGCACGCATGTACACACGTACACACACACACACACACACACACACACACACACACACACACACACACACGCACGCATGTACACACGTACACACACACACACACACACAATCATACGTGCTGTCTCACACACACACACATGCACAGAAACGTGTATACACACTGTGGAGTGTGTGTGTTTGGTGGCTGGTTTGAGCAGCCTCACCTCTGGCTGATTGTTCTGCGTTCCATTTCCCTCATGTAAACGGAACTCGGAAGTCAGAGCTGGGAATGACGTCACACCCTTTTTTGACCGTATTCCAGTTACAACAAGTCGGAAAACCAAGACGGACGCCTCCAGGTCATTGTTAGCAATACCAGTTGATAACGACGTATTACGCGGCATTTTGTGCATAGAAACACCGTAACAACATGTCCACAGATAGAAGTTGGACAGCGCTGTGTGTACGACTGAGACACAAATAGACAGAAATGCTAAAAACTTGTATTGGGTTGTGAGATTCTTCCAACTTTCCGGGGGTGTTCCAGTCGCAATTTCCGACTGGGAACGGAGTACAAATGGTACACAGCATTAGTCTGGGGCTGGGTGAGGCTGCACACCCGGGGTGCATTGGCTAATCAAAGCCCACAGGCAGTGTTGGGAAAGTTCACTTTCTAACTAGTAAGTTAAAATGAACTAGTTCAGTTCATAGTTCATAATTAAAAATTGTGAACTAAGTTCACAGTTCCAAAAATGAACTAGTTCATAGTTCATTTTTTCAATATGTTGCTGCGAGCTATTATTTTTCTAAATTATTGCCACAGCCCATATAGAACCACAGACAGCAATTATTTTATCAGTTTTAACACTGAAACTATGCGTCAGATTTCATCTTCATATCCAATTTTGAATCCTTATCCAACCAGGGTTTACATTAACATTGAGGGGACAGCATTCCCCCATTGTTGCTTTAACGCTTTGTTTTGATGACGCATGCGGCAGTGCGACACTGGTGGCTGGTGTTGCCAGATTGGGTGTTTTTTCCGCTACATATTAAGGCCTGTTTACGGTGTGTTTTAGCCGGGTTTTCTCTCTAGAAATCTGGCGCCCTATTGAACGAAGTTAAACTGAGAGAGCGTGCGTTCACAGACACCAGAATGAACGCGTTCACAGTAACGTTCATCAGGCAGTAATACAGTACGTTCAGTTCACGTTCGCCCAAAATATGAACGAGTTCATGAACTATCGTTCAATGAACGCGTTCAGGCACAACACTGACCACAGGTTCAACCATCAGCACACACACATTCAGGAGAGTACTAGCATGCTAGCTACAGTATGTACCATCTGCTCTGTCATTTCATTCTACTATCTACTGTCTACAATCTCTGCAATAAACCAGATTATTCACCATCCTGCCTGTATCCTGCTGTGGGGGAGCCTTAAAGAAGCCATGTTAACGTAGCATGCAGGAGCAGCTTTGCTACACACACACACACACACACACACAAAGATAAAAACATATATTTCATACAGTTCCCAGTTCAACAAACCTAACACATGTTATGACACACATTGAACAACCACGCACGCGGGCACACACACACATACATACAAACTCACACAAACACAGACACTGCATGGTCGACCTCGCTAAATGCCACTAAAGAGACTTTTCTGGGCTCCTCGACCGCAGTGCACAGGTGGATGTTGAATAAAACCGTTTTGTTGTAGAAGTTGATGAATGGTTATGCCAGCAGAGCAGGTGGTACAGGGAGGGCTAGCATGCTAGTGTGTGTGTGTGTGTGTGTGTGGTGATGGCTGGCTTAACCATGTGTGCATTGCATTGATTAGCCAATGCATCACAGGTGTGCATCCAACCCCACACTCGGGCCAGGTGAGGCTGCTTACACCAGCCACCAATCACACACACACACACACACACACACACACACACACACACACACACACACACACACATACACACACACACACACACACACATAAGCACAAACAATCAGGGAATTAACTCTGAATCAAACCAATGAAAGCAGTTAGGTGTGCATCTAGGTGTGCAGTACCGTAGACCGCCAGCAGGGGTCTGAGCTCTCCCTGGTCCTGGTCCACACACAAAGCTCTGAGGGAAGGACACTAGGCTCCCCCAGCGTGCTTTTAGGCCCTAAAAGCACGCTTAACAGGTACATCTAACACCACAGGGCGTCCACACCCACAGAGAGAAATCAACCCCCCCCCCCCACCACCACACACACACACACACACACACACACACACCCACAAACCCCACACATCGTATGTTCAGTCACATCTTTCTGAACCACAGGGTTCAGCAATACAACTGGTGTACATGGGGAGATACACACAGAGACTACTATGAGGCTGTTTGATTTGCCTACACTCACAAGCTCTTTCTCTCTATCTCTCTCTCTCCACACACACACACACACACACACACACACACACACACCACACACACACACACACACACACACACACAATCACAGCGCACAGGATATTAAACCTCTGGCACATAGGAGAATAAACAGCCTTGTCCAGGGACTGTTCTTTGATTCCTTATCTCTAATCACCCGTCTGTCACACCCCCCGCCCCCCGCATCCTCCAACACTAGCACTCTTTCCTCCTTCCCTTCCTCCGCTTCCTTCTCCTTCCTTCCTCTCCCTCCCTGCGTCGTAAAATATATTGCCATCATGCGATGTAAATTGAGGGTGGGATGCAGATTAATATCCCTAAACAAGGCACTTTCAGGCCCCCCCCCCCCTTCCACCTGTTTCTCCTCCCCTCGTCCAGTCTCTCCTCCCTCCTCCCTCCTCTCTCCTCTCCTCTCTCCCTCCCTCATCTCTCCCCTTCCCCCCTCCCTCACTCCTCTCCCTCCCTCAATCTATCTCTCCCTCCCACTCTCCCCCGACAACCCCTCTCTCTGACATAAGCCCCGCCCCTCTCCCCACATCTCCCCCCCACCCCTCCTTCCGATCCCATTTTTAATTAGCGTCTGGTGCAATTTGAAACCGGGAGCCCCAGACATTCTCTCTCTCCATTTTGTACAAATGGTCTTTCCTTTTCTCCCCCACCCCACTCCCGTCTCCCCCACCTCCCTCGCCTCTCTCTTCTTCCCTCCGCTCATCTGCCATTATGTCAGTCTTCTGACAGCCATCTATCCATCCTCAGCCATCTGTATCTAACTGGAAGGGCTCCTGCTCTTGGTGTGTGTGTCTCTCCTCTCTATGTGTGGGGGTGTGTGTTAGCTTATTAGAGTGGGTGATGGAGCACCTATTGTCAGTGTGTGTGCATGTGTGTGTGTGTATTTGTGTGTGTGTGTGTGTGTGTGTGTGTGTGTGTGTGAGGTTGCTTGTTAGACGGAGATAGAGCACGTATTGTCAGTGAATTTGCCACCAGGGCCTTGGTCTCTTTTTAACAGCGGTGTGCGCATGTGCAGTCGCGTATGTGTGTGCGTACATACTGTATGTCCGCGTGTGCTTATGTCTAAAAATGAGTGTGTGTGTGTGTGTGTGTTTTTCTGTCTGTGTGTGTGTTTCTGTCTGTGTGTGTGGTGGTTTTTGTGCTTTTGTGTTGTGTGTAAGCAAGTCTGCATGTGCTATGTGCACATGCTTGCACATTTGTTAATGGGTCTCCGTGTGTGTGTGTGTGTGTGTGTGTGTGTGTGTGTGTGCACACACGCACGCGTGCACGTTTAGCGTTGGCCCCGAGCCAGGGGCTAGTGAGTGGCTGTCAGTGCTGGGAGAGGTCAGACATTTTGCTGTCGTTGTTCACTAGCTTGACACTAAATGGCGAAATCAGATTAAAGTTACAGTAGAGCTAAACCCAGCAGAGGACATATAAACAGAACTTGCAGTGAACCGGGGAGGGAGGAGGGGGGGAGGGGGGGAGAGGAGAAGCGAGGTGGGGGGGGGGGGGGGTGATAAAAGGAGGGTTGAGAAGAGAGGAGAGGGAGAGATAGGGAGGGTATTTTGGCAGAATCCAACGATGCCTACTTCGTGTCCTGAACTGAAAGGAGAGAGCGTAAACAAGGGGTGTGAGGGCCACACACACAGCCACACACACACACACACACACACAGCACACACACACACCACCACACACACACACACACACAACACACACACCACACACACACACGCACTCCTTCTTCTTTTCATCCATTTCCCATTTTCACGTCTATTAAAAGTTCCACTTCCATTGCAGTGGCTAAATCAATAATGTCACCAAAACTGCTGAGTCCTGCTGAGCTTTCCTTTTTTAAATACAAATTCAAATGTCATCATAAGGGATGTCCGTGAACCCACGAAATATTTAACCATAGCCTCTGTCCGAAAAAAAAGATCAATCCATATCCGTCAGTCACACGGCGTAGGTATATTTACAAGCCCCGCCCCCATGCATCTCCATACGTTATTGGCAGTTATTACGTTATTGGAAATAACAAAATAAAAACAAACTTTTAATTTCAGGCTTTTCGGGGGCCTCTGCTCCCCTTTGGGCCCTGCGTAGTCAGCCCCACTTCCCTCCCCAGTCTGACGGCCATGCTGTGACTGCTTGTCATTCCATCTCCCCCCCCCCCCCCGCCTCCCCCCTCCAGTATTTGTATTCTGACCGGCAGGTCCGGCCTACGGGGTCACATCAATGAGAGACGTTTTTAATTTCGTAATGGGGAGCTATATAGCTCATGGCAGGGGCGTGGACCAGGAGGGGGGGGGGGGGGGGGGCGGTGCTGGGTAGGACCGCCGACGCCGATGTATGGCTCCCGGCCCACAGAGGTTCAAGGTCGCCTCGACCGGCTTACATAAGCAGAGTCACAATCACACACGTCGGCCGATTGCCGCTCACTCTCATAATTTCCCGCCGTTGTTTGTGTTTGTCGTCAAATCGACGTGGTTAAGCGTTATTGATCACAGGTGGTGAAAGGTGAGAATATGTATATTTTAATGTCCAAATGGCTGTTATTGATTTGAGTTCTGCCCGCCTCGTCACAGGAAGATATCGATCCAATCACGGGAGCGCATGAAAGTATCGCAGCGTCTTTCCTCCATTGATGTGCTTCTATAGTCCAGTTTTAATTAAAATCGCTAATGAAAATCCTGCGTGGCGCAGTCCGAAGTCTTTGAACGTTGCCAGAAAGACCTGCGTTTTTTTTTTTTTAAATCTTCTTCTGTTTCTGCGCTGTCACAACTAATCCCGGGATCAATCAGCATGTGGCAGGAAATTACCATAGAGGACTGATAACAATCAAAGAGATTGAACTGGGGCATGGGGCACAATTCAATTTAGATGTCATTTACCGAGGAATACGATCCCGTCTCGATAGGCTTTGTACAGAGAGAGAGAGTGAGAGAGAGAAAAAAAATCCCATCAAAAGAAATGTGATTCCTGATATCCCCCCCAAGCCCTTGTTCCAATATGGCCGTCGTCTGGATGTCTGACGGTGCGTTACATGAACGCTGTCTGATCTCGTTGCCAGAGACACGTTCACTGATCCGGTCTTGTCGATGACACTTTCACGCTCCTTCGCGCACCTCAAAATCCATGTAAATGTGAAAAACTACTTGATCTCTGAAGCCGAACCATGCAATATAGGTCAATCACGTGTATTATATGATATGATATTTCATTGTTAAAGGCGCCATTTTATAAGAAGTTCGGTCAGAGCATTTGTGGAACTTCTCGATGTATGTGTTACATTATCGTACCTTTAATATTAATATGATCCAGATTGCAGAAAGGATCGCAAATAGTTTAATAACAATGAAAAATGATTTTGTGTTTTGAGTGGGTATGTGAGTGTTGGGCACCGAATAAAAACACAGAGAATGGTGGGATTTGGTCTGTTTTTCTTTGAGTTTTCTTGTAATAAATTCTACACAGCTGAAACAAAAAAATAAAGATACATCAACACCGCCACGGAGCTCACAATAGTGTACCACAAAATATACAGAATACGAGAGAGAGAGAGAGAGAGAGAGAGAGAGAGAGAGAGAGAGAGAGAGAGAGAGAGAGAGAGAGAGAGAGAGACACCGTGCGACAGAGATTACAGCACTCAGAATATCTCATAGAACAAGAATCCTAAAGAACAACGCTTCTCTCTTTTCACAGAACACAAGTGGAAAAAGCCTGGAAAGTCGACACATCTCAGTAGTTCCAAAAGTACAATAATCCCCTTAAAAAAACAAGATTTTTTTTTTATATAAAACAAATGCACATATATATATTTATAAAAAAAAAAAAAGAAAGCTCCTAGAGGAAGGTTCCATTTATCTATCTTCACTCTGCATCACAGGTTCGCTAACAGTCATTACGTTTATGGCAAAATCAGTAGACATATACATTGAAAAACAACATCAGCCCTGTATAAGTAGACAGTGGTTTCAGGTGGCCTTTTGTCTCTTTTAGTCATTAAACTAGTCGATTCATCGATCTATTTTTATTTGATATAATTTTCTCAAATGAAGGCCATTGGCTCCAGTGTACAACGATAGCCAGCTAGCAGTCCACGTCAACACACTATCTCAACGAACTGCGGATGACAGAGACCGCTGCAGAGACGGAGCTAAGCCAGTAATTGTCTACCACAGCAAAGGAACACTCTCGCGCACGTATTTGGTAAAAAAAAAAAGGGACAAAAATAAAACAATCTAGTAATGTACTCTGGAAACGCACCACTAACCCCGCCCCCCCACCCCTTACCCGCCCACCCTCGCCCAGACACCGTTCCCCATATCACGCCCACCCCCCCCTCCCTCCCCCAACCACCACCTGCGTGCATCATGTCGGCGCCAGAGTTTTCTTTGAGCAGACCAAACCCGCGCCAAGGCCTTGAAATCCCACTTAAAATGCACAGGAAATGACAGATGCGTGTTCTGGGTTTTTTTTTTGTGTTAAGATTGTCAACAGGGAATAGATTTGGCCCTTCTATCTTCTATCTTCTATCTTCCCCTCCATCTTTGCCAAATGACTCCAATTTTCCCCCAGGTGCCGACAGTAATTTGGTTGTCTCTGAGTGGAATGAGTGCTGTGTAAATTGCCTATTTTGTTCCTCTTAGTGCGGGAAAAAAACAAGAGAAGAGGAAAATCGGGAGTTAGGAGGGGGGCAACAACTTTGTAAGAACCCGAAATTATAATAATAATCATAATAATGGATGCAGGGATACGGCACAGAAATCACTCGCACGTTTGAGCTCCACGCCGCTCGCACTCGACAAACAGGACATGCAGTATGTAAATGTACACAAGAAAAGAGCGGGAAAGGAGGCGGCGAAACAGGTACACGCCGTTGATTTGACCTGAAAGGCCGCACATGGACACACACACACGCAAGCACCGCTGAAACCAGCGAAAGCAAAGTCGTCCGAGGTGCAGTGTTAAGGGGCAAGATTTGGACCGGCATACGGTTCTAGAAGGGTTTGGCCGTGTGTTTGGCGGGTGCCTCGGGTAATTTGCTCCACACTCCGGGAATGTGGAAGGTGGGGAATTGCAAACATTCATCGTTGGAACGTGAACGCAAATTAAATTAAACAGAATGGAAGGGAAAAGACGGCTTGTGCTTAGCGCCGCAATCTTTACCTTCCAGCCTTGACGATAAATGTTTTCACTTTTTTTATACCGGGGGTTGAAATACTGCGTGCAACCCTTTATGGAAATCTTGCTTATCAGCACTTAGAGCCATGCAATCATTCTCCCCCCCCCCCCACCACCACACCACCCCCACCCCTCTGCAGTCTGCAAACCCAATTCATCAGAGAGGAGGGGAGAGGTTCAGTGTAGACTCGAAGGCAGAGAGACCAGTCACTTCAGAGTCATGCACGCGCACACACACACACACACACACACACACACACACACACACACACACACACACACACACACACACACACACACACACACACACACACACACACACACACACCCTCACACAACTTCACCACCACCAAGTTACCATTCGTTGTGATGCAACCGGTGCGACACTGTATGCCAATAAACACACGCACACACGCACACGCACACACACACACACACACACACACACACACACACACTCTCCTGAGACCCACAGTGGCTTAATGGCATTTCGTGTTTAAGTTTGGGGTAGACTTAAAAAAAAAAAGAAAAGAAACGAATGGAATAAAAAAAAAAAAACAGCCACTGGGTTAGGACAGTGTTCCCGCCCCCATGGCAACAGTGCTACTCCACTGTTGCCATGGAGTCAGTAAGGAATATGGTGATTGGAGGATTAGCGGTGAAGAGAGTCACCCAGCGCCACGGCGACGGTGATCATCGGCGGTGATCAGTGATGATGATGATGATGCAACAGGTTATGATTTATTGATGAGTTGTGCGCGCTATGGAGTAGCAGAGTCGGGTGGCGCTAAACCTTCCAGGGCTAATCTTTGGAGAAGCTCTGAGGAGAACGAAGTCGAAGCTCCACCCAGCGCTTCTACAACCACGGCTTCTCAAATCAATCCACAAGCCCCCCCCGAACCAAAGTCCACATCCACACTACTACTCCCAAGCCATCTATCTACGGTGGTGTTGTCGCATGTTGCCTTGCAAAGTGGCTCCTCCTCCTCCTCCTTCGCCAGTTTGGATCCATCCCTCTATAGAACCCCCCCCCACACACACACACACACACACACACACACACACAACACACACACACACATGCACACACCCCTCCCCCGTTGTTGTTGTTGTTGTTGTTGTTGTTGTTGTCCTCCATGTCGTCGGCCATCCATCACCTTCATTCATCACTGCCGAGGAAAGAACAGAACAGAAGAACGTCAACGTAAATCTCCAACCGGCAGACGGCGACGTCGATATCTACTTTACGCTGACGACGACGGGCCCGTGGCACATTAAAAGCTATCGTGTACGTAAGTAGCTTCCGACACACGCACACGCACACGCACACGCACACACACGCACACACACACACACACACACACACACACCCTGCTCTGTACCAGGCGGAGCGCTCTGTTTCTAAATGGACGACGTGTCCCGGAATCCCAAACGAGTGGCATTGTTTAATGGAATGCCCCGAGTGCTTCTAAAAGGAGCGGCTCTACAAAGGCGGCCCGGCGGTCACGGTTGGCCGGCCATGACAGTGAGGTCATGTTGTCTTAGCTCTCCGCTCCGCGGGCCATGATCCCCCATTAGGAGCTAATGTAGCGTGGCGTGGCTTTAAACGTAGGAGCAAGGCAGGCCTTTGTAAACCGCCAACCCTCCACCCCCCCCGCCCCACCTGCTACCGACTGTAACACTAGCCCCACTAGCCCCGTGCCCCGCCCTGGGCCGTCCGTCTGTCTGTCTGTCTGTACACTAAATATGCGTCTTTGTTTATCCCTGGGCGTGCCTGCAGTCTGTCTCAACAGCCGGTCAGTCCGTCAGTCGGTCACTCGGTCAGTCATTCTATCAGTCAAGTAATACAGTTAGTCAAGTAGTCCGTCAGCCAGTCAATCAGCCAGTCAATCAGCCCGTCACTCAATCAACCAGTGTCAGTCAAGTAGTCCATCAGCAAGACAAGTCGTCAGTCAGTCAGTCAGTCAGTCAACCAGTCAGCCAGCCAGGCACTCAGTCAGCCAGGCAGCCAGATTGTCTGACCTTATCGGAGGCTGGCCTCTTGTTGAGGAGGCCTGCTTCCTCGTTGGCTTTCTCCGTCTTCATCTCCACCACGATGTCGTTGTTTACCTCCCCGCTGGACCTGCCCACCAGGAGGAGGAGGAGGAAGAGACAGAGAAAGAGGTGGAGGGGGAGGAGGAGGAGGAGGAGGAGGAGGAGGAGGAGGGGGATGGGGAGGACAAGGAGGAGGGGAGGAGTAGGAGAAGGAGGAGGGGGAGGAGGAGGAGGGGAGGAGGGGAGGAGGAGAAGGAGGAGGGGGAGGAGGAGGGGGGGATGGGGAGGACAAGGAGGAGGGGAGGAGGAGGAGGAGGAGGAGGAGGAGGAGGAGGAGGAGGGGGAGGAGGAGGAGGAGGAGGGGAGGAGGAGGAGGAGGAGGAGAAGGAGGAGGATGAGGGGAGGAGGAGGAGGAGGAGGAGGAGGAGAAGGAGGAGGGGGAGGAGGAGGAGGATGAGGGGGAGGAGGAGGAGGAGGAGGAGGAGGAGAAGGAGGAGGGGGAGGAGGAGGAAGGGGATGGGGAGGAGAAGGAGGAGGGGAGGAGGAGGAGAGAAGGAGGAGGGAGGAGGAGGAGAAGAGGAGGAGGGGGATGGGGAGGACAAGGAGGAGGGGAGGGGAGGAGGAGGAGGAGGAGGAGGAGAAGGAGGAGGAGGAGGAGGAGGAGGAACGGGATTGGGAGGACAAGGAGGAGGGAGGAGGAGGAGGAGGAGAAGGAGGAGGAGTAGGAGGAGGAGCGGGATGGGGATGGGGAGGAGGAGGGGAGGAGGAGGAGGAGAAGGAGGAGAAGGAGGAGGGGGATGAGGGGGAGGGGAGGAGGAGGGGGATGAGGGGGAGGGGGATGAGGGGGAGGGGGATGAGGGGTGGGAAACACAACATCAACATCAAGTAAAACACCAAAAGCAAGAAGTGTCCGTGTCAGCGTATCTTGAGGTTCTGCTGGTTACTCACACTTCCTTGGCGGTCTTCTTGCCGCAGGGGATCTTGCCCTTCTTGTTGAGGAAGTAGAGCAGGGCCACGAGCAGCAGCAGCAGCAGCACACACACCACCACCGCTATCACCACCGAGCTGGAGCCGCCCTGCTGCTGGCCGGCTGCTCACCGCGCCCGCAGGGGGGGGGGGTGGAGGGGGAGGAGACATGGGTGGACGGGGAGAGGAGGGCGGATGGATAGGATGGGATGGGATGGGTGGAGGACGACACGAAGGGACGGGGGGGTGGAGCGGCAGGGTAGACA
>PIJE02000823.1:5000-15000 GCA_002895965.2 Coryphaenoides rupestris | reverse complement strand
ATCTCCCCCAGATTCTTGAACAGAGGGCCGGCCGGATCCACAGTCACTGGCTCGATGACTGAGAGGGAGAGAGAGAGAGAGGGAGAGAGAGAGAGGGAGAGAGAGAGAAACTTTGATAAAGATAGAACTTGGACAGGAATGGATTTTGGAGTGGCTGTTGTGAAAGCTAAATGATGCTTTTTAGCCGGAGTGATGTCATCGACAATTTTTCCGTTCTCCCTGAAGAGCCATGAATAGGAATGGATTTTTGGAATAGAATATTGGCAATATCGGACGTTTCGATTGCGTGTGTGTGGTGTTTCGCATCAACCGAATGCACTTAGCATGAGGTAAATCAATTCTGATGCCATTTCATTGTTTTTTCAGGTAACTCCCTCAAATGTGTGCGATATAATCGGATTTTGAAGCTAGGGTAGCTTGAAGCTAGGCTAGGGTAACGCCATATAAAACAGGTGAAGGGTGAATAATCTAATTGATATCACTCAGCTGAATGGATTCTATGAGAGGCGCCCGGTGTGAGTCTAATCCCTGTATTTCACACGCTTTGCTGATGGGAACTGTCACATGGGGGGCCAGGGGCTAACCCCAATGCTCGGGGTCTAACCCTAACCTCCCCTAGCGTACTCTAGCGACAGTATGCTACAGTGGCAATCCGTGAACCCTAACTCTGTGTGCCTTCAGGAATATGTTGCTGAACTCTTCATCAATGTATGTGATATTGATTAAGCAGCCTCACCTGGCCCCAGTCAGGTGCATTGGGGCTGCACACCTGTGGTGCATTGGCCAATCAATGCACCACAGGTTAAACCAGCCATCACCACACACACACCACACACACACACACACACACACACAGGGAGTGCTAACTTGTTAGCATGGTACCACCTGCTCTACTCACTACAAACCGGTTTATCCAACATCTACCTGTGTCCTTGGTGTCGGAGGAGCCCCTGAAAAGCCGCTTTAGGGGGCTACTGCTACGACTATTGACATGCGTTCTATGTAAACGTGTGTGTATAGGTGTATGTGATGTGTGTGTACAAGTGAATCCCGGGGCCACTCACAGTTGACTACCAGGTTGATCTCTCCGCTGAGGTCGGCGTCCAGGTTATCAAAGTCGGTGGCCTTGCATTTGTACACGCCGGCGTCGGATCGCTTCACACTCTTCAGCGTCAGGACCCCCCCCTGGCCGGCCACCACGTTCCCCTGGAGGAGCAACACACGGGGGGGGGGCGACATGTTAGCCCACCCATCAGGTCAGGAAGACCAATGAAACGAGATGCTAGTCAACATTGGTACTAGGGCTGGGTGATATACAGATATTATGTTGATAATGTCATATGAGACATAGATATCGCCTTGGATATCATAATATTGTGATATGGCATCAGTGTCACATTTCAATTGTGAAACGGCTTGCAATGGCTAATCACACTCACACCTGGTGGCATAATATGTCCCCTTTGAGTTCTTAATAAATGTCGAAAATACTTCAATACTTTTCATTTGTCAAGCATTTAATTCATGCAGGAGTATACAAAATAGGCTTTACCATGTGGTAATTTTATATAGACTTACCTAGGAAATGTATATTCTGCTATATGGTGATTATATATATATTTATTGACATATTGAATGACCCATATGGGGCTAGGAGGTTTTGGCCGTGTGCGTGAGCCCAGATCGGTAGCGAGGCGGCCGCCAGCAACACGTACGTCCTTGGTGAAGTCGAACTCGGGCTGGGGGTTCCCGTCTGTCTCACACTTCATGGTCACCATGTCGCCCTCCTTGACGGGCGCCGCGTTCACCAGCGTGAAGGTCGCCATCTCCGAGGGATCTGATTGGACGAAGACGGAAAACGGAGTGAGAAGAGACAGAAGGAGGAGGACGCGCAGGCTTAGCTTAGCGCCACAAAATTAGAAGAGAAGATCATTATTATATACGATTTTCATTACTTTTTTTATTCAACCTTTATTCAACCTGGCAAGACTCTTATTGACAGTGTCAACCTGGTAATTGGTGATGTGTGTTCTGCTAACTAGCTCATCTGTAATTTGTTATTTCAGAACAATAAGAGAACCCAGGCGAGGACTCGCAGGTGCGCTCACGGTACCCTCACACCCTCCACCCCACCACCCTCCACTCATCCATCCCGTCACCAGCCACTCACAGTTGAGGTTGATGGTGATGGGGTCAGAGGTCTTCTTCGCGATCTGACCGCTGGGCAGGCTGTACTCCACGGTGCACTGGAACATAGAGGCCTTGTCCGCCTTGGTGGGCTGCATGTACAGCGTGCTCTTGATGGTGAAGAGGTCGGACGCCTCCTTCACCACGGAGGGCACCATGTAGGTCTCTGGAGGAAGGGAGGTTGGGGGGGTGGTGGTGGGAGAGGAAGGAAGGAAGGAAGGAGAGGGAGATGGATGTTAGTCAAGCCGCAGTGGCGCGTATTCATTTACTAATTGAATTGATTTATTGATTCGCACGGCCGGCTTTTGCATAAACCTCCGCGCTAATTCCAAAGGAGCGGCGATTAATTAGCTAATGCAAACCCCGGGCCTCAGCGCACCCCGGGGTTTAAGAGCAACAAACGCGGCCGGTGACGAATGACGCCCGTGACTAGATGTGTACTTAAGCGGCTGACTGCTGCTGTATGCTAGCTGTATACGCTTGAGTCGTCCGCGATCCAGCCAATAGGAACCCGTCCGTGATGGCACATGGGGGTGGGGGTGGAGGAGGGAGGAGCTAACACTTACTCTCCTTCCTGTCCTTGACCTCGGCCAGGGGCTGGTCGTCCTTGAACCAGATGATCCGAGGCTGGGGGAATCCGTTCATGGTCACACAGGTTCCAATCTAACACACACACACAGACAGATTGGCAGGTAATTAGAAGACACACACATGGAGCAAGGATGGGAGAGGGGGGGCGGGGGGGGGGGAGGCAGGTCACACTGCTGACCCCGCTGAGTCACACACTGGTTGGTGGTTAGCGGACGCACCTCTGAGCTGGTGGTGTCTACCACCGTGATGGCCTGGCTGGAGGGGCGAGTGAGCTCTGGCTTCTCGGGAGCGTCTGATGGAGAGAGAGAGAGACATTGAGAGAGAGAGAGAGAGAGAGAGAGAGAGAGAGAGAGAGAGAGAGAGAGAGAGAGAGAGAGAGAGAGAGAGAGAGAGAGAGAGAGAGAGAGAGAGAGAGAGAAAGAGAGAGAGAGAAGGATAGGAAAATAAAAAGATAAAGTTATATTCTGTTATTTAAGGGACATTATGTAGCTTGAATTGCAGCTACCATTATAGCAACACACACACACACACACACACACACACACACACACGGCTATATACTGCAGTTCATACTCTTGTGGGCCTCGTTAATTAAGGCAAACAGTAAAGATCCTGGCTCTTATTATTCCACCACGACCCCCCTCAAAGTGCTGATAGGGGTCGAAACGTAAAGATAACACTCCTCTCTGTCTATTTCACACACACACACACACACACACACACACACACACACACGCGTGTGCGCACACACACACACACACACACGCGTGCACACTCACTCACACACACACACACTCTCACACACACACACACACGCGCGCGCACACACACACACGCGTGCAAACACTCACTCACACACACACACACACACATACACACAGAGCTTCCTTGTTTAACTTATCTACGCTACGCTGCCTACTGTCCACATGCAAGGTCATCGCTATCGCCTGCCTCAGCTGTCAGCGGCTTAGCAAAAAATAAACACACTCAATACAGTTTTCCCCTTGTTCTCTCTCTCTCTCTCTCTCTGTCTGATTTCTGTTTTTTAAACGCGTGGTGTTTGCATCAGAGGCCCGTGTGTATGTGTGTGCGTGTGTGCGTGTGTGTGTGTGTGTTTGTTTTCTGCCGCGTCGATCCCAAGGCGGCCGTCAGCGTCTGTCACGACAGCCTCCCTGGCGTTTGGTGAAAGCCGGCGCGCCGACACTTTGCCGAGCGGCTGTGAGTGGGCTTTCCGTGGTTTTGATTAGATTAGTTCCTAACGGCACATTCAGGCTCCCTAAAAGCTGTGTTTGTGTGAGCGTGCGTTCTAAC
Organism: Coryphaenoides rupestris; assembly: GCA_002895965.2. NCBI lineage: Eukaryota > Metazoa > Chordata > Actinopteri > Gadiformes > Macrouridae > Coryphaenoides > Coryphaenoides rupestris. Next base: position 10,911 of record PIJE02000823.1, on the reverse strand, counting down.
GCATGCTTCACAACGCACCGCACCGTCGCTTAATAATGGAAATTCTCTGCTGTCGCTTTTCATCCATCCAGGGCTTGGTTTAGTTTCCCCTCTCACCTGCACCTGTTGTGTTTGAGTGGTTGCGTAACTAAACACATTCTCTTCTCAAACAAAAAAGTGCACTTTCTTTCCTCCTCCGGGGAGATTTTCGCTGTACTTCATCTCAATGAAGACGACATTGATGGTATTGGATTAAAACAACACAAGAAATTGAAAGAAAAGCGGGGCCCCTCACAGGCCCCGTTGTGACAGCGCGTCGCCATTTTCAATTTTTTACCCGTCACATTTTCTGCTCATCCCCCGGCTGACCCAGCGATCGCAGCTCCCCGATAGGCTGCTGGAGTCCCCATCGTTCAGCGGCAGGAAGTGGAGACAACCCAGGGGCTCTGTGACTCGCGCCCTGATAGCCGCAGCTGCCGAGGGCCCCCGGATACGCAGGGGCCGAAATATTATTACCGTAAATCCTCTAATAGTGGCCTGTATTCCATTAAAGGCCGGCCCCTCATAATGGCCGGGGGCGTGGTCAACATGGACAAATAAAGACCGTCCTCCAATACAGGCCGGGTCAAAAAACGAAGAAAAAAAATTACGGTTAATACGGTAAACTCCTGGTGCCTGTTATACACCGGTAATGTAACTACGGTAGTTTGAATGACCTGTGCAAGCCTGAATGTCCCATAACACAACGTGTCTACGTAACACAGAGCTGCCAGAGAAGAGAAAACAAACATGGCGCCGACCACACGAAACCTTGATGTGAATTTTAAAGAGACAGTTACCGTATTACGTGTAATGTTTATTCCTACCTCAGGGTTGTTTTATTTTACAGTGGCTGTATTTTTCCTCCGTGAGGCTGCGGTGCTGTTTTGTTACCATCATGTTATTTGCAGCTGAATCTTACTGTTTTGTTTGGTTTGTTTTTATGTGGCAATGTGTGCAATGTTTTGCAATAAAAGTCAAGAAATTAAGGGATTATGTCCATGAGAGTTTAATTTTAAGAAATAAAGGCCTGCCTCTAATATAAGCCTGCCTCCAACAAAGGCCTGGTGCTCTTTGCGGATCAGTAAATAAAGGCCCCGGCCAATATTAGAGGATTTACGGTAACTAATGATTGTTTTTCACAATAGGCCCGCGCACTCGCAGTCAGCCATTGTTAGAAGACTTTTCTTTTCTTTTTCAGCTATAGCCTGTTGAGCCCATGAATAGTGAAGAAAAAAGCAAAGATTGCCGAGGTGACACCATCAATAATTCTGACGGGGATCATTCTCCACGCTCTTTCAGAGTTTGGACTTGAATGTGTCCAAGTCCAAGTCCAATTCAATGCAAAGGCAAAAGCTTCTCTGCACCGTGTCCCCGCGGTGCACTAGACTGATGCCTGCCAGGGTGGGAGGGCCGAGGGCACACAGTGGCTCGCGCCGGGGGTCAGCTCTCATCTCCATGGCGATACATCAGGGTGGTCATTAAGGTGAGTAGTATTAGACATGACAGGTGCAGCCAAACTATTAATCAATTGTGTCAAGTGTCATTAGCGTCTGGTTAATTGACCTCTCGGGATTATCAGAGGGAGTGGGCGATCCCCGGCCACCGAGTTAAACACTAACTAGGGGTTGGGCGATTGGACTGAATACTGTCCTATATAGTCCTATGTTGGTGAATACTGTCCTATGTTGGTGAATACTGTCCTATGTTGGTGAATACTGTCCTATGTTGGAGAATACCGTCCTATGGTTGAATATAGTCCTATGGTTGGTGAATACTAGTCCTAGGTGTTGGTTAATACAAGTCCTATGTTGGTGAATACTGTCCTATGTTGGTGAAATATAGTCCCTAATGTTGGTGAATACTGTCCTATGTTGGTGAATATAGTCCTATGTTGGTGAATACTGTCCTATGTTGGTGAATATAGTCCTATGTTGGTGAATACTGTCCTATGTTGGTGAATACTGTCCTATGTTGGTGAATATAGTCCTATGTTGGTGAATACTGTCCTATGTTGGTGAATACTGTCCTATGTTGGTGAATACTGTCCGATGTTGGTGAATACTGTCCTATGTTGGTGAATACTGTCCTATGTTGGTGAATACTGTCCTATGTTGGTGAATACTGTCCTATGTTGGTGAATACTGTCCTATGTTGGTGAATACTGTCCTATGTTGGTGAATACTGTCCTATGTTGGTGAATACTGTCCTATGTTGGTGAATACTGTCCTATGTTGGTGAATACTGTCCTATGTTGGTGAATACTGTCCTATGTTGGTGAATACTGTCCTATGTTGGTGAATACTGTCCTATGTTGGTGAATACAGTCCTATGTTGGTGAATACTGTCCTATGTTGGTGAATACTGTCCTATGTTGGTGAATACTGTCCGATGTTGGTGAATACTGTCCTATGTTGGTGAATACTGTCCTATGTTGGTGAATACTGTCCTATGTTGGTGAATACTGTCCTATGTTGGTGAATACAGTCCTATGTTGGTGAATACTGTCCTATGTTGGTGAATACTGTCCTATGTTGGTGAATACTGTCCTATGTTGGTGAATACAGTCCTATGTTGGTGAATACTGTCCTATGTTGGTGAATACTGTCCTATGTTGGTGAATACTGTCCTATGTTGGTGAATACAGTCCTATGTTGGTGAATACTGTCCTATGTTGGTGAATACAGTCCTATGTTGGTGAATACTGTCCTATGTTGGTGAATACTGTCCTATGTTGGTGAATACTGTCCTATGTTGGTGAATACTGTCCTATGTTGGTGAATACAGTCCTATGTTGGTGAATACTGTCCTATGTTGGTGAATACTGTCCTATGTTGGTGAATACTGTCCTATGTTGGTGAATACAGTCCTATGTTGGTGAATACTGTCCTATGTTGGTGAATACAGTCCTATGTTGGTGAATACTGTCCTATGTTGATGAATACAGTGCTATGTTGGTGAATACAGTGCTATGTTGATCATCACATTGATGACAGAATACATAGGAATTAATCATAAAGAAGTGAAGTGATGCACCAATAAGAATGTGTCACACACACACACAGTGTGTGTGTGACTGAAGCCCTGCCAGTGAATGCCGTAAACTTCACACGTCGACAGCTGAGTGGAAAGTGTCCGAGGTGAGGGTGATGGGGGAGAGTGTGGGTGAAGGGGGGGGGGGGGGGGGGGTTGTTGGCCTTAAAAGATCTCTGGCCTGAAGGGGGGAGGTCAAAGGTCAGGAGGGCAGCCAAAGAGCAAGAGGGGGGGGCGGGGGGGTAGGTTAGGGTGGGGGGTGTCAGGGGTACAGACAGGTGTACTCACGGAAGACTTTGAGCATGGTGATGGCGTCGCGGAGCCCGGTGGGGCCGGCGGTGACCTGGCAGATGAAGTTGCGCTGGTCGTCGGGCTGGGCGGACGTCAGGGTCAGGGTGAAGTCCTCGCCCATGCTCACCCGGCCGGACAGGGTGCTGCCCCCGTCGATGCCGCCGTCGCCGCTCTGGGAGCGGTAGGCCACGCGCTTCCTGGCCCCCAGCACCTCCTGGGAGGAGAGGGGGGTTATGGGTAGTGATGTCAGATCCAGCTGATCACAGATAGTCACACTCAGACTCAGACATGAATGTTCATTTTTACCAAAGCATGAAATATATATATATATTGAATATATATATATATACAATATATCATCATTTATTTAATTTAAAACCTCGGAAAACACATTAAGACATTATTGGCTATATTAATAAAACAAATACAATAAAACAATAAGAACAATATGATCAATATGAACAAGAACAATAAAAAAATACATTTCATTGGGCTTTGAAAACCCAATGAAAGCACAATGAAATATATATATATAATATTTAATATGTATATATGTATATATTATATATTATACTGTATATATATATATATATATATATATACTGTATATATATATTATGATATTATTTCATTGGGCTTTGGTGAAAACGTAAAGTTACAAAAAATCATATTTTAAAATGAAAAGATGTACATTTTTTGAAAGATTGTTTTGTTCAGCGAAGGACAACTTACGATGAACCACTCAACGATGACGTTGGGGGAGGTGGGGGAGACGCTGTAGCTGCAGGGCAGGCTGGCCGCCTCCCCCTTCAGCACCTCCACCGTGGGGCTCACCGTCACCGTCACCGCACCGCTGCACACTGGGGGGGGGGGCGCGGGGGGGGGGGGAGCAGAGAGGAGCAGGGCCCGGTCACTCAGGGTTGTCTCACACCACCAGGGATTTACACTCATTGTTGTTGTTGTTGTCGTTGTTGTTTACAGCGACTTGTTTAGAGCTAGGATTTATCTATTTATTTACGGGTGTTTTCTTTACCCCCCCCCCCCCCCCCGTGATACAGACGCCACAAGTCATGCTTGTCCCCACACTGGATAGAGGTGTGTGTGTGGGTGTGTGTGTGTGTGTGTGGTGTGTGCCGGGGGGCACGCGAGCATACAGCAACAGTGGTAGCAGAAGTTGAATACAGTACAAACAACTATAAACAAGCATTCTCAAATATGCAATACTTGTCATTATAAACTTGTTTTTTGCAGCGATTTTTAGTTTAGAAAAAAAGTTTCGAATTTTCGATTCTAGCCTTGTTGCCAGCGGCAACACGATTGTTCGTCTATCTTAAATTGCCTTCATTTACAATGAGACTATAAGATAAGATAAGAGATAACTTTATTTATCCCGAAGGAATTTTTTTTGCTGGAGGTTGCTCAAAGTACCAACAACATAAGAATAACAACAGAATAATAAACAATATAATATATAGAATCTCCTCTTCCCAGTAAACATGGGAGGAGGAGGAGTTTCTATCCTCTGTCTAACCCATGAAAGCTTTGTTGCCGTGTACTGGTGCCACTATCTGTTGTGTCAGAGTCCTGTTCACCAATTATTAGCTCACTGAAAACACACAGAGACTGCAGGAGACAGGTATGGTGATGATGGGGGTGAACCCAGCCCACCAGGGCAGTAGTTAACACTCCATATCTGCAGCTCCTGTTATTAAGTTGTGGACGTGTTGGGAAGACCCCACCCCCGGGGACATCCCACTGACGCTCAGAGAACAGAGAGCGCTCAGAGAACGCAGGCCTTCATCACGCCACACCTTTTCCTGCCTGCCACCACGGGCGATAACACCCATCATCATCATCATCATCATCATCGCACACTCAGGAAATGCACGCCCATGCACACACACCCACACACACAGGAAATAACATACACACATAAATACACACACACCCAGGAAATAACATACACATACACACACACACACACACACACACCACACACAACATGAAAAAGGATGCTCACGTGCATGCCCGCGCGCACACACACACACACAGACACACACACACACGCACAACATGTAAAAGGACGCTCACGTGCGCACGGACGCACATATACAACCACACAAAGAAAGAAAAACTCTGTTCGAGACACACATTAACCTGAAGGTGCAGGAATACCACTTAACACGGACAGATTGGTTAAACAATACACTGGAAAACTCAACGGGCCCCTGAGCACTGAGTGGCCCCTGGCTTGGAGGGTCCTCCTCGCTATTCAGCCGCAACATTAGGCCATTGCACTGCCGGCGTCCCGGGATGTTCAAACGTGGGGGGGGGGGGGGGGGGAACCGGGCAACCGGGGCGGCCGCACCACAGACCCAGAATGGTTCCTGTGGGGATCGGTTAGCAAAACTATTAGCTCTCTCTCCTCTTTCTCTGTGTCATCTCTGTCCTCTCTCCCTCTTCTCGCCCTATCGCCTCCCTTTCCGATCCTCTGTACAATTAGTTCAAGAGGGGGAGTGTGGAACACGTATGTGCGAGATCGGCATGGATGGATGGATGGAATGTTATG
>PIJE02000822.1:194483-224832 GCA_002895965.2 Coryphaenoides rupestris | reverse complement strand
CTTCCTCTTTAAGACAGATTCCTGCCATGCTTTGCCTGCCACACCACTTTGTACACAAGTAGACAAAACGGGTTGCTTTTCAACTTGTGAACAATAATGTAGGAACTTTGGCTTATTGTGATCCACTTGAAGGAGACTCTGCATCGCTTCCCTCCTTTACCACCCACAGATTTCATCCTGTCTTGGATCCTTGACACTTGCCTGTATGTTCATACGTCCTGGCACGTACTTTGCATGGTGTAGCATTTTATCCTAGCTATACTTTGTGTTAACCAGCAAGGGTTAACCGTGCAATTTATAGGGTTTTGGACAGAAAACTTCTGTCAGCGTTTTATATTGTGGTTTCACTGTCCTCAGACAAATGTACTAATTGAATGTTGCTTTGGACAAAAGCGTCTGCTAAATGCTCAAAATTAAAATGAAAGATTAATCTTTATTTGTCATTTTATTTTTTATTGTCAAGTACAATAACTACACAACGAAATGTGCAGTGGGCAGTGGGCAGCACCCGGTTATTGTTCACACTGGACTTTGTTCGGCGAACCAAACATTATAAACAAACGCCTACTAATGCTCTTCTATTGGACATCTATTGGAGTATCAGAGGTGAACTGGACAAACTGCTTCCTGGTTTTTGGACAAAATGGAGCAGCAACAACAACTTGCGCGATGTATAATTTGTTTTTGTTATGTACCGCTTTGGTACCATTTGCGCATTTTAGAAGAAAGTGAAGAGTATGAGCGGCTGTTGAGACAGCGGGTTGTTGCCCTTTGGCTGTAGTGTATTATTATTTTATTTTGTACAATGTTACATAAATGTAAATTGGACCTCTTGTTGTACTTAATTATGGAAATGAGGACCGCTGTCAACAGAGGAACACACACACACAGGGTGGTTATTGCTGGTGTGTGTGTGAGCGGTGCTTAGCAGCAGAGACCTGCACGGGTCTGATTTACAAGACCCGCTCCCCCTGGCACCCGTGACGTGCAATACCGAACCCGCCCCGCCACCCGCACATATGGCCACTTAGTTCCACAACCCGACCCGATGGCACAAGATCCACAGCCCGACCCAAACCTGCATAACCTATAATCACCATGACCAGTGAAAACCCCTCATATTGATCACCTTAAACTGATCAACCACGTTGGATGGAATAATTTTTGTAGTTTAACTGTTGTTTAAATCATTCAGTTAGGCTTAATCAAGTAGCCTATGTTTAAAGTGATACTTTTGAGCCATTTCCTACATGAAATTAAGATAATATATTTTAAATCAAAGGTAGCCTAATGAAGCCGTCCATTCCATTGTATATAATATTATTGATATATTATATTAAAATAGCACCCATTTGTTTTGCAGGTCACCCGACACAATGCATAAATCTGCTTAGCAGTACAGACACACAGAGATAAAAAGACGAACACACACACATACACACACGGCGGAGGACCATCCATAATGCACTCTTTTTTTGGTTCGCTTCCTGTAGTTGGTTCGGATCACGTCCTTAACTTAGAAGCGGACCAAGACCCCCGTTTACAAGAGTTTGTTTGTTTGGTCCGCACCAGGGTTTGAATGAGCATTCACACCACCCCAAACAAACCGTACTATGGGGGAAAACACTCCAGGGGTTCGATTAAAACGTTAAAGTGGACAGGGGGTCTATGGGTTGGGGTTTTGCCCAGCAGAGTTTGAACGAGTGTTCACACACACACACACACACCAGACCAGACACACACAGGGGGGGGGGCGGCAGCTCCCGGGTCAGATTAGAACAGACCTAACGGTGGGCGATGTGTGAAACCCTGCCTCCTCCTTCCTCACTCACTAGATTAACTTCCTGGGCCCTTGGTGACCCCGCCCCCTCCCTGCTGTTCTCGACATGGTGTTTTTATGTCAGGAGAGGCACGGGGTCGCAGAGACTCTCCGCCGGCACCTGCTTATCTTTTAATGGATGTCGTGGTGCCCAGAGTAGGAGGTTGGAGGAGGAGGCTTAGCGAGCACGCTCTTCCTCCAAAAGTTACCCCCCCCCCCCCACCATAGCCTAGAGTAGAGCATGCCGTCAGTTTGGCAATTTCTTCCTCGGGTCTAATCCCTTCAGCCCCTCACTTCCTAATTTTGGGAAACACACACACACACACACACACACGTTTGATCTCATGGTCTCCACCTTCTATCTCGTGTCCCCATCTCGTTCGGTTACAGTCGGTCAATTCCAGTCTTGACGGAAGGTGTGCATTCTAGCCCGGGCTGAATGCCAAGGTAATTGTTTTCCGTGTGTGGGTGTGTGCAAGTGTGTGTGTTACTGTTGGCTGGTCAGTTTGTGTAGCGTTCGTCCAAGCTCTATCCTTTTTCACTTACCTGCAGGTACGAATCAACGTCACCACGCACACCAGATGCACACACGCACACGTACTAGCCTACTAACACACACGCACATGCACACACGCCCGCACTAGCCTCCTGACACACACACACACACACACACACACACACACACACACACACTCGCACACTAGCTTACTGACACGCACGCACACACTAGCCTACTAACACACACAGGCACACACTCACACACTAGCCTACTAACACACACACACAGGCACACACTCACACATTAGCCTACTGACACACACAGCACACACTCACACATTAGCCTACTGACACTCATACACACACACACACACACACACACATGCATGAGCCTGCTGACCCACTCACACACACTGGCCTAATGATGCACACACACACGCACTAGCCTACTGACGCACACACACACACGCACTAGCCTACAAACACATGCACACACACTCACACACACTGGCCTACAAACACACTCACACAGTGGCCTTCAAACACACACAATCAACCAACCAACGGGAGGATATATGATGTGACCAGAGTACTTAACATTTGCCGGGTGGGTGGGCGGATGTCCCAGGATCTTCTGGCACCAGTGAAATGTGTTGGAGGGTGAGAACACGGCTGTTGAACCTCTGTCAATTATAACGAGGGTAACTGTTCTAAGATAAGTCAGGAAGACCTTTTAAATATCGATATTCTAAGGATCGTATAATGAGGATTAAATGAGCCAGCCTGAATCAGTTCATCAGTTCCTGTTGGTATGTCACAACATACACTTTTTTACGTCATATGTACACCACGTCTATGGAGATCTACTGTATATATTAACGGTCTACAATGTTTGACTATAAAACCATAGACACAAAAAAGCTATTGCATTAAATATTATGTTGTTTTGATGTAAAGATTAACAAGAACATCAAGACTACGGCGCAAATTCTAGTTTTGAGTCTCGAAACATTCGCTTGTTGGTGAATTTGTGTGTGTGCGTGTGCGTGCTCTTTTTGCTGAGATTGTTAACCCATTCATGTAGCGCCATGGGATATACAAACGTACAGTATGTACGTTAGGTGTGTAGGGTCCATTTTTAAACATCTTTTTAGCGAGGACCAGCCTTCTGCAGCTTACTTTGCTCTCTCTGTGTTTCAGCCGAGTCTGTGGTAGCAGTAGTCGTACTTTTGGGATGACTCTTTGCACCAGCTCCCCCCCTCCCACCCCACCCTCCGTCCCCCCCGAACTCTTAGTAGTTCCTGATTGGTACTTCCTCTCGCTTGACTAAACCCCCCGCCCACCTCATCCAACTCTTTTTTTTTTTTTTTAAATCACTTTTTCTTCCTTCTCTCTTTCTATCCTGTTTTTATCTCTCCCTCCCATCTCTCTCCCCCTCCCTCCCCCGCGATCTACATCCGGGCCGGTTTGCAAATCAGCCCCTCAGAGGTGGCAGGCAGCGGAGAACCGGATGAGCACACACACACTCGCACACACACACACACACCGCACACACACACACACACACACACACACACACGCACACACACTCACAGGTTGCGTCGGGTCCAAATTGATGAGGCAGATTTATGACGGCTGCTGGGCACAACAAATTAAGTTGACAGTGATGTATGGGGGGCCGGTGTCACCCTGATCTCCCACAGCCCCCATCCCAGCCCCCGCCCCCCCCTCCCCCCTCCCGCCAGACACACACACAGACACACGCACACACTCCATGCTGGCCCCCTACTCCCACACCTTCTTGTTAGGCATCCCACTAGGCCAACCCTCCACCCCCTTACCCCTCCACCTCCCACTGCAGCATAATGAAATTCATTCTGATTTGTGTGTGTGTTTTCTTCTGTCCTCTCTCTCTCTTTCTCTCTCTCTCTCTTTGCTCCCTTTTGCTCCCTCTTTTACATTATCTCTCTCTCTCTCTCTCCCCATCTCTTCACTGTCCGTTCCCCCCAGACTCATCCGACCGCCAGCAAACTGCCCTTGAAAGACAGCTTCACATACGACGACTACAGGTCAGTGTGTGTGTGTGTGTGTGTGTGTGTGTGTGTGTGCGCGTGTGCGTGCGCTGCCTGCCTGTACCATTTTTTGTTATAGGGGTTTGTCAAACAATGGTATTTTAAGCAGCTGTCAAGACAGCGGACCACACACACACACACACACAACACACACACACACACACGCACACACGCACACACACACCCACCCCCCAAGACCCCCCCAGCCCCGAGCCTGCTCTCCCCACCGGCACTTCTGAAAGTGGTCTCCTTGTTCTACTCATTAACAGCCAAATTATGTTTAAGGGAATTATTTATCCACAGTGGCCTCACCACCACACACACACACACACACACACACACACACACACACACACACACACACACACACACACACACACACACACACACACAACCACACACACACACACGCGTTCATTAACAACAGCCCCTCTCATCTGACGCAAGTCACCGCTTCCACCGGGCAACACCCTGGAGATCCTCTGTGGGGACACACACACACACGTACACACACACACACACACCCTGGCGCTAGGTCATTAACAGTTCTATCTATGCACTACATACTGTATGTTATTCTGTTGACTGCTGCAGTTCAGCACTTTTTGATTCACTAGTTCAGTTGCACCGTCGGCCCCTGACAATTCTAGGTCTAAACCACTTGACTCTCTCTCTCCCCTCTCTCCTCTCTCCTCTCTACTCTCTCCTCTCTCTCTCCTCTCTCTCCTCTCTGTGTGTGTGTGTCTCTCTATCTGTCTGCAGGTGGGCTGTTTCCTCGGTGATGACTCGTCAGAACCAGATCCCCACCGAGGACGGCAGCCGGGTCACGCTGGCACTCATCCCGCTCTGGGACATGTGCAACCACACCAACGGGCTGGTGGGTGGAGCCCTCCGCACTGCACCCACACCGCACCCCCACACATTGAACCTGGCAACCATGTTATGACCTGTGAACGTGACTGTCTTGTATGGCCCTCAGATTACAACTGGCTACAACCTGGAGGATGACCGCTGTGAGTGTGTGGCCCTGCAGGATTACAAGGAGAATGAGCAGGTAAAGTGCGTGCGTGCGTGTTGTTTAAATGCGTTAATGTTAAAAACTAGAGATAGGGCCTCATGGATGCACGAGATTCCCTCCCACAAGTCAAGAAAATGATTGTTTTTCAAGGAAATAACCATAAGCAACTCCACTACCCTCACCTCCTGCCCTTCAACATGTTCATATTTAAGAGTGTGTGTCAGGGGCGGCTCTATATAACACTTCCATCTGTAAACCATGAACAACAAGCCAGTGTGAATCAGAATAGACTTCAGACCGCCTGACAAAGTGGTTCCCTATAGTCCACAGTGGTGTGGTATCTTCCCTGGCCTGCCCAGCCCAGCCCTTCCCCTACATGGACCATTTATTCACACCCAGACCCCCGCACCCCCTCTTCTCCGCCGCCATTGCCGCCGCCGCCGCTATCTGTAAACACCACGGCTGTATCGTGACTGATCTGGACGTGAGTGGGATGACAACCCACGGTGTGTGCGTGTATGCGTGCGACTGATTGCAACCCGGAGACATCAAGGGACACAAGACGCTCATAATGCTGGACGGGCGTGCGGGGGAAATATTTGTGATCAACAAGTCGATTAGTCTCCCAACGTTCTGTTCTGAAGTTTTCCAAGCCGGATATAAAAAGAGTTTGTTACGCTGATGATGATGATGCAGAAAATGATGATTTCATTTCATTTATTTATTCTGTTCATGGTCATGTACAACTGCAGAAAATACGAAAAACAAGCGATTCACAATCAAAACACATCTCTATTTGTACATTCCATGACCGAAAGAGAGAATAAAAGTCGTATTTTGCGTGCCCCTTACTCAAAAACATAAATAAACGATAGAAATAGATGGTCTGTCAATTACAGTTACTTAACAACCAATACTTATAGTAACATGAGAAAAGGAAGAATCAAAAGCCAAACACAATAATTTACCATCAACTAAGGAAACAGATTACCTGACACTTTCATATAATCAAATCTTTCTTTATACATTTTCTTGAACTGAAAGATGATGCTGATAGTGATAATATTAACCATGGACCCTGGCCCCCCCTCAACCCAACCCCTCCCTCCTGACGCAGATCTACATCTTTTACGGCACGCGGTCCAACGCAGAGTTTGTGGTGCACAGCGGCTTCTTCTTCGAGGACAACGGCCACGACCGGGTGAAGATCAAGCTGGGCGTGAGCAAGAGCGAGCGTCTGTACGCCATGAAGGCCGAGGTGCTGGCGCGCGCCGGCATCGCCGCGTGAGTTCCACTCGTACTTTCACTTTCCTTTTGGTCATTTTGTATGTTTTTTCTTTTTAAACGGCAATAGGAGGTCGCCTCCCCCTCTATGTGCTCCAATGCATCAAAAGGGTCTTTTTTTTTTATCCCACAAAATAGTAATTCCATCATAACGTGGATCCACATTTACATCTCAGCAACACAACTTATAACAACCTTTTCTTTAGCATTTCTGCATTCCTCCCTTAACTGCCACTGTAACTATTTAAAACAATTAGCCCCCTCCCCTGGGCATAATTGGAACATACTGTATAATATATAAATGTTACAGCAGATCCCCCCCCACTATGTATGAGTTGAGCATCCACTCCCCTAACGCTTTCATCACCAAGCTGCTTAATCATTTTATCATTACCACCCCCCTCCTCCTCCCTAATATTATGCAGACACCCCCACCCCCCCAGCATTTTTAATCTGTGCCTTTTTAATCTGTTATTGATGACGGGCTGAATCTCGACAGTGGAAATTAAATGGAACAATCCCCGTTGCTGCCGGGGCGGCTCCATTAATGGGACAAATATGGTGATGCATGGCTTCTGTTGTCAGGCCCTCCTTTCTTTAACCAACGGAGGACGGGGGGACCGCTTGGCTGTCAATCGTCTTGGGGGGTGAGGGAGATGGAGGAGCTGGTGGCCGAGGGTGGGGTCGTTGGAGAGTGTGGGGTAGTTTGAGGAAGGGGGCATAGGTAAAGAGAATAGGGTCGTTGGAGAGGGTGGAGTAGTTGGAGAGGTGGGGTTAGTTGGAGGGATGGTGTAGAAGAAGGAGAAGGAAAGGGGGGGGGGTGGTGTTTAATTGGAGTCAGACATTTTTCCTTGTGTACTTTTTTGATACTGTTAGAGTATTGTAGGCTGTGTTCTCTCGCCACGACCAGCACAGGAGGCTAATTTAATACAGTTCGACGAGGCTGCCAGTGTAATGTGTTTTAGTATTTCTTGTGGATTCTGGGATGTGCTGGGGTCGGGGGAGGGGACCGTAACAATGTTGACCCTGTCCTACAGATTGCCATATAGATCAATTTGTTCAAGTACAAAGACAATATTGCCCCCTCCAGTAAAATGGTCTGGGCCCATGGCAATATGAGGAAACGCAACTTTGTTCTGTGAAGTGATTCCAGTGAGTCTTGGGCCAGTCCTTATTGTGGATCCAGAAATAATTGTCCAAAGTATACGTATGTATGTATTACTTGGGATTAAATAATTATTAGTACTTGGAATTATGTAGGAGCTAAATTAATTGATCCCTCAGCATATTGAATAACACAGATATTAGTAAGTCGATTAAGTAAGGCGATGTAAGAAAGCACTTGGTTACGATTGCATTGAGCAGGCTAACAGGCCATCGCTCGTTTAAATTTCTCCAGTGACAACATCTCGACAGCTCTGTCAGACTTGCCATTTGTCAAAGTGGTACAATGTAGTCGTGAGTTTGGGGATCAGAATCATATCAGAAGATGCTACTTGCTAAAAGCGTGGCTGTGTACGGCTATAGACATAGTAGCGCACTGACAACGTCACTTGTTAAAACTAACGGCAATCTTAAAGGCGAAGTAGCATTAACAAATTATGATGGCGTACTGCTAAACCGCAATGAACTTTGATGTACAATGTGAATACAAAACTAATGAAGGATGCTCCAATTATTTGAATATTTGGGCCATTTTCTTTTTACTCGTGCAAAGGATGTATTTTATAATTTAATTAAAAATTTAATTGGTAAAAAAATGATATTGACGGTTAACGGTTAAACAGTTATTTGTTTACATCCCTATTGTTTTTTCGAGGGCATAAAACATCTGTAAGCCAGTAACATGTGTTAGGATGCCGCTGTGGACTAGTGGTGTAACCCAATCATCAATTAGTCAACATCTGCTCCATACAGCTTCAGAAACGCACATCTTGGATTGTTTTTGCACCCGTACGTTGAACACTGTGTTGTCGACGGTTCATGTAGGGACACCCATTCTAGGATCGTGGCTGAAAGTGGGAATTAAAGCTCAAATGTAACAAATCCTTTCCTAGAAAGTGGGAACTAACGCTCAAATGTAACAAATCCTGCTTATTTTTGGAATTTGACCCAGCTCTTAATCTATAATGCCGGTTTGTCGCAGGCACAGTGCAGTGTTTTGTCATCATAGGTGCATAGATCACTGCAAAATCAGCTGAAGTTTGTTTATTGTATTCCCATGTTGTTTAGCTGTATTATTGGTCTCAGTTAGTTCTCTCTCTCTCTCTCTCCCCTCAGGTCCAGTATCTTTGCCGTGCACTGCACCGAGCCGCCCATCTCGGCCCAGCTCCTCGCCTTCCTCCGCGTCTTCTGCATGACGGAGGGTGAGGGCTCTAACCACCCCCCCCCCCCCCCCCCCCCCCCCCCCCCCCCCCCCCCCCCCCCCCCCCCCCCCCCCCCATAACGCTACTGAGCTGGCTCATTTCCACACACAGCCACTGGTGGACCCAGTATGGCCCCTGCTATCTCGCTTTCACTCACTCTCTCCAGTAGACCAGCACTGTCCACTGTGACTAAGGGGAGGGCGGGTGGGGGTGGGTCGGTGTTTAACCAGATAGTTCGATGGACGGAAATAAAAAGCCCAGGGGATGATGTCTGTGCTCTCGCCTCTCTCTGTCTCTCTCTCTCTCTCTCTCTCTCTCTCTCTCTTTCTCTCTCTCTCGCTGTTTAATTGATCCGGGCAGGCCACCAGATGTGTGTGAGAGGCGGGAATCCGTTGGGATAGAGGGCGGGTGGTGGGTGTGGGCGGCGGCAATGAGGGTGAGACGTGGAGAGGAGCGCAGTGCTGCAATATTCATCGGCGTGTATGCGGAACGACACCGGTGTCATAAATTCCCGCGGCCGTGCCAAGGCCACATCCTCCCTCCCCTCCCCTTCTTCCCCGGGACTCTGCCTGATATATTATTTACATCTTTGGCTGTGTGTTAATTTTTAAAATGGCCCCGACGCCTTTTGGAAGGGGAGAGCCCTCCTCCCTGCCAGCCTGCTCAGGCCCGAAAACACACGCCCAGTCTACCCCTTTCTGGAAGGAGCAAGCCTCTATCCCGCCGCCTCCTACTCCCTCACCCCGTCCTCCCCCTTTTGCGATGGGAGAAGGCCCGTGCCAAGGCCACATCCTCCCTCCCCTCCCCTTCTTCCCCGGGACTCTGCCTGATATATTATTTACATCTTTGGCTGTGTGTTAATTTTTAAAATGGCCCCGACGCCTTTTGGAAGGGGAGGAGGAGGAGGAGAACGAGAACGAGGAGAAGTGGGGGAGGAGGAGGAGGGGGGAAGGTGGAGGCGTGGTGAGAAAAGGTCCATCACAAAGTGGGAATTGAGATGTGGTGTGGAGGTGGAGGGGGAGGTGGCGGTGGTGGTGGCGACGGCGAGTTGTCTCGGCTTGGTTTTAACAGATGTGACATGACGGAACCCCGGGCGCACGCACTGCAACACGTCGGGTATCGGGGCCTCCGGTCCCTTTCATGCCTCCCGGCCCTCCCCTTCACCTCCTCCTCTTCCTCTTCCTCTCATGTAGTCTCTGCAGCCCACGTAACACCACGGATCAAAGCGGAGAGAGGGGGGTTGGGGGGAGAGATGAGTTGTTAGAGGTGGCGCCGGGATAATTTCCTCAGGTGGATAAGTTTTTTACATCTTGATCTTGACCCGCAAAATTATGTGTTTTAAGTCTTTTCAACACGCCTGCCATTTCAAGTTTGTGAGCGAGTGTTAAGCGGCCAATTCATTCCAAGGGAGGAGATTGGTGGAGCAGCAATGACTTGAATAAAAGCTCTGATTATACTAATACAAGATTGAGGAGAGACGGCGTTGCCCTCACATCCTTCTCCTCACTACTTGATCTCAGTTCAGATCTGACTCCTCTCCCAGACTCTCTCAATATGCTCTTCCCGCTTAACCTTTCTCTCCACACACAGAGGAGCTGAAGGACTACCTGGTGGGTGAAGGGGCCATCAATAAGATCTTCCCGCTGGGCAACAGCGGCTTCCCCGTCAGCTGGGAGAACGAGATCAAGCTGTGGACCTTCCTGGAGACCCGGACCGCCCTGCTCCTCAAGACCTACAAGACCACCATGGAGGTACCAGAGCACAGAGGCAGCGTGGGTGGGGGGGACGGGGACGGGGCGTCTGTGTCGGCCCAATGGGGAGTGACTGAACCTGGTATTCTCAGCGACTCCTTGAGTCCTCACTGTTAAAAAGTAACTTTTTTAATCATGTTCCCAGAGCCACCACCCCACTTTCTTTCTCTTCCTCTGTCTCAATGTCTTCCCCCCCCATGTCTTCTAACAGGAGGACCTGTCTGTGCTGGTGAAGCCAGACCTGCCGCCCCACTCCCGGGTCGCCGTGCAGCTGCGTCTGGCCGAGAAGCAGATCCTGGAGAAGGCGTCTGCCAGTGGCCGCGCCAACCGGCTGCACTTCCAGCGGCAGCTGGAGGAGGGCGCTGCGCTGCCCCGCTACGAGGAGAGTGACATCGCGCTACTGGAGAACGACGAGGCGGTGGCAGGGGCGGGGCCGGTCACCGACGCCAAGCTGCCCATCATCCTGTGCAAGCTGGAGGACGTGGTGGTGGAGGAGGAGGAGGCGGCGGTCAGCCTCAAAGAGGCGCAAGAGGAGCGGCTGGAGAAAACCCCGCTGCTCCTCAACGGGGGGAAGGCGGTCTACGGTACGGACGCTGGCCAGACGGACCTCGCCGCCCCCGCTGCCGTGGAGGCCAACGGGGTCGACGGAGCGCCAACGCAAGCGGTAACGGCGAAGGAGGCCAGTAAAGCGGTGGGCTCAGCACTGGACACGAGCCACAGCAGACCTGGGCCAGAAGGACCCGGCGGATGGGGGCCCAGTGGACGGGGGGCCGATAAGTGCCAACTGAACTGAGGACGGCCCCAAATAGAAGACTGAATAGGTTTATTCCACGCACTGCCATAGCCCATGCTATTTATTTATTTCTTTCCCACTCTAAAGTGACTCGGATATAGAAACAGAATTCTTGTTTTAATCAAAATTATTTGGTTTTTTTGGGGGGAGGGGGGGGGCCAGACATTTTTATTTCATTGACCTTTCTGCACGGACAGCACCATATCTCTGATTCATTGCAATCGCTGTTCTGATTGGCTCAAATTACTGACAGGTGATGTCATTTGACATCACATGGCTCACCTGGCACTCCTTTGTGCCAACCAGTAATGCCGACTGCGCGAATTTGTGCCGCCTCCTGTTTTGATTGTGTCGTTTTTGGTTTGGTTTTTAAGAATAATTAAATCAGATTTGGCGGTTTATATTAGTACAAAATGTAATTTGACAATACCAAAATGATTAGTGTTCTACCAGTGGAGAGCAAGGGACCCCACAGAGAAGCGGTCCGCAGCGCTGGCACGTGCTCAGGGAAACGGCGTGAAAAACGGCCTGGATTGAGTTAGCTGAAAATTGTCTCCGGAAAAGCCAAAACCATATCTAATCCTTTCATTTGGTTTGGTTTATTGCTGCAGTTTGTCTCAATACACGTCTGCTATGATTTGAGATGACAATCGTTTTCTATAGTTCATCTTGGTCATTGAGTTGAGAAGATCACCGCTCACGCTTTCTCGGTTTGACTCTCAACTCTCAAATAATCTGCTAACATGTACGCGTATGTACAGTTTCTGAGAAGGGCCCCTATATCTCAAATGCTAAATAGTCACATTTCATATGAAAACAAAGGAAGAAGAGAAACGTTGCTATGAATGTCTCGCTATGGTTTGCAGAGGCTCAGTTGAAGCCTCATGTTTCCTTCCTAAACATCTTATGTTAAATCTTATGTTAACATACACTATTAGTATATATACTTGGGTTGAAATGATGTTCATAACAAAAAAGAACTATTTTGAATGTAATTGCAGTAATTATCCTAGGATTGTTTGTCAAGGAGACTAATTATTTTGTGTTTTTATGTACATTTCTTTTTGTCCAATAGAGAGCCATATCCATCGGTAAGCCTCTCCCCTCTCCACCACCAAGTACCACAGGACTCCATAGACCGAGAGAAGAAGCCCCATGACGCTGTTTGTATACAACATAAATCACCGCAGATTGTATGCGTCGAGACCCCCTGGGTTCTGTTAACATGCGACCAATACTAGGGTACAGGTTTAACAAATGTCTTACGCGTTTCTTTCTTGCTTGACTTGTGTACGGAGCGAGCGCACGGCGGTCCGTGGAGTCCGTCACTTGCCGAGGCTGTTTTTGTATCACACACTTGTTTTGATGTGTAGCCTAGCTTGAGCACCCCCCCCCCCACCCCCCCACCTCCCCTCTTCCCCATTGACAAAGTTACTGTATTTTTTTTAATGCAATCATCGACTTCTTCTTACTAACCTTTCAAAGGTTTTCAGTCTACTTGCTGCTTTTTCTAAAAAACAAAAACAACCAAAAAAAAACCACACACGACAAAAGAAAGCAAAAATCCCTCAGACACATAGTTTGTGTGATCGGCTAGCTTTAACCATAGATACGCGTGTTCCCCCGGCAACGGACCTAACCACACGACACTCACACGGCGCCGCAGGCTCACGACCGCAGCAGTGTTCTGTGCGTCGGATCGCCGTGCCCGTTACATGAAGACGCAGACGTGCAAGATTGTACAGTTAAGACGTGAAGATGAGGAAAACTTGTTCCTAATGCTGTTTGTTCATAACAACCAATGTCCAATAATTAAAGTTCAGTCTTTTATTTCTCACCTCTGTTTGTGTGGCAATTGTGTGTGTGTGTGTGTGTGTGGGGGGGGGATTATTTTGTTGGAAGGGAACGGAGGAAGTTTTATTCACGATTTCTCCCCTTTTCTTCGCCCCCTCTGGTCTGATTTTACACATTTATAAAAGAAACATTATCTTGAATCATTTAATTTGGGGCAATTAGATTTAGATTTTCTTTTTGCCTTTCATAATGCATGCTGCCCTGAGATAAAAACCCCTCTTTAATCTTTGAATATATTATTATAATGGAGAGTGTGGCGGGGCAGCGACGAGGGAGGTCCGCCTGCACATGTCCGGTATTGTTAGAAGGCACCGTGTCAGTGAGCGTGAGGACGTGGTAGAGGCGGGTCGGCGTTGGCCTGCTGGGGACCAGCCCTGCTCCATGAATTATACACGTCTCCGTCCCTATTAATATACAATGGTTGGCGACGGGAGCAGCCAGCCACCTGGCCCGGGCTTCAGACCAGACTGAGGAAGCCCAGCTTAGCAATGGCGTCATGCAAGTGATGACTAGAGTCGCGGTGGTCATGCTCAGAGTCTGGTGTTGGTTGCCGGGTGGACAGGTGTGTGTGTGTGTGGGTGTGGGTGTGTGGGGGAGACAGAAGTCGAGACATTTGACGGGGTCAGCTTGGAAGTTGCGGAGAAAGTTGATTGATCTCAGTGTGTGTGTGTGTGTGCATCTAAAACACATGTTATCCACGTGTCATCTGGGAGATTTCCTGCCTTGAGTAGGACCATTGAATGTGAAACGTCGACAACACATGAGACTTTAAAAGCGGCTGATGTGTCAGCCACCCAGACATTCAAACGTCCACTTAGGGGCCATTTAAACATACAAAAAAAAAAATAACAATCTGCAAGGTGGGGGGGGGGGGGCGGGGTTCTAACTTGCCCCATGTCTCTCTCACCCCACCCTCTTCTCTTAGCACGGTGAGCCTAATTCGACCCTGAGGCAGTGGCGATGATGACTATAATGGAGTCAGCCATTTATTATTGATGAACATGTGCCGGATGAGAGATAAGGAGGTGGGGGGGGGGTTGGTTGGTTGGGGGTCAAGAAACGGTGTGTTAACATGCACGCTAATAATCTGATCATAACATGAACAGAGGGAAAAATGTATTGGGGACGATCTAATTATCAAATGATTTGGGTCAGGGGTTCACTTGAGTCGCGTTTACTTTGAGCTCCGCTGTGCCTGAGCGAGTGCACATTATAACGGCGCTCGGAAATAAATGGATAGTTTTCCTTCCATTTAGCGAACGCGGGTTCTGTTTTTTACGTGACTTGTCTTGTTTCTGTCCAGTTCAACTAAGCAGAGTACGACAAAGCACAACATGAAAATAAACCTTTCATCTCCAATGGCTTTAGCAGGGGATGTGTTTCGTGCTGCAGGACTGTGAAGGGAAACACACAGGTAGCATGTTAGCTTTAACCCCTTTTTACATAGAGATCCGTAGACATTCCAGCATTGTGAGTTTTTACACAAAGCCAAAAAAAGCCGTATGTGTACAAGGGGTAAGCCGGGAAAACAAAAATCAAACCCCATTGCGTGTTTGCACCTTTTACACAGAAGGCGAGGCGGAATAAAGCCGCAACATTACAGCAGTGTAAAGGGGCTTAAGAGAGTGGGCCTCGGAAGCCTATGCGGGGCTGCGTGGGGGGCTCCCACCGGCCCCACCTACTCCCTCACAACACACAACATTGAGCAGGACGCCTGCAGCGGTTGCCGGATGTGGGTTTGCGTTTCTTCTGCTTAAGATTTTAAACAGAAGAAGAAACGATACGCACAACATCGGCTCAACACGTCGAGACGCGGCCAATACCCTTCCAGCCTCTCGCTGAGGCGTTGTGGGGAAATCCAACGCAATTATTGTGGAGTTAAATAAATATTAGCAAGAGCATTGCAATAAAGTGGCGCTGTGCATCTTCGACCGGCATAATTCGGCAGGAACGGCGAGGGAGGCTTCATCGGTTGAATATGTTGTTTCACTTTGTATGCAAGAGAATGCAGTCCATGCAGTACGCATGACAATCGCTGGTTGGTTTCAGCCACCGGTCACCTCCGTGAGTCTACAGATGCGTGCCGAAACGCACACACGAGGCAGGCACCACGCGCTCATGCTAGTTCCCCGCTGGGACCGCGCGTGAGGGTCGCTCTTCCTCCCCGGCAACACGGGAGTCCTGTGGTACTTTGTCATGCCTCCTCCTCCTCCTCCTCCTCCTCCCCCTCCTCCTACGCCTCCTCCTCATGAAAAGCAACAGTTAATTTTTAATCATATTTTAGCCCACGACTGGAGATAGTATTTTGCAACAGTGAAACCGCCGCATGTATAATGGATGGTGTGCCCTGGCTGGCTGGCTGGCTAATGCAGCCGGGATGTTTAGGCAAGAGAGGGGGGGGGGGGGGGGATGGAGAGGTGGTGATTTTCTGGGAAGGACCCCCAGGCACCGGGTTCTGTGTGTGTGTGTGTGTGTGTGTGTGTGTGAGAGAGAGAGAGTGTATTGGGGGGGGTGCTTGTGGTCAAATGACCGTAAGAGGGGCCATGAGCTGCTATGGGGGCTGGGCAATAATTAATTACCAGAAATATGGGATGTCTTCCAGATCATGACGCCAACCTATGAAGTCAAAACCACACACGCAATGTGTAGTTCTTGACACTGAACCATATCATGGTGGACATTATGATGTCAAATGATTCATACTTCACATGCTCATTTCTGGGCATGCCTTGAAATGGCAAAATCAGTCCAATCAAAACACTTAGCAAGTGCTAAAGAGGAGCCATACATTCCCTTTTGCTGTTAAAATGAAGAATAAATGGTTAAGACAAGTTAAAGCGGAGCATTATGATTATGATGATTATGGAAATATAATTTAAAGTACACTCCAGGAGAGAGAGAGAAAGAGAGAGAATTGTGGCAAAGAGGAAAAAGTATTAAAATAGAATGGTGCTTGGTGGAAATGACACGGGTAAAAGACAATGCAAGGGAGAGAGACTAAGGAATGAAGGAGGAGGGAGAGAGAGAGAATAGGTGTGTGCAGCCCAGCTGAACGCAGATGCAAATGGCATGCTGATAAGGTTCCATAAATCCTGTGTGTGTGCGTGTGTGTGTGTGTGTTGTGTGCGTGTGTGCGTGTGCGTGCGTGTGTGTCTGTCTGTCTGCCTGTCCCCCCCCAACCCATCCACTAGTCTCCTCCAAGCAACTCTCCTGCACACATTCATAGCAGCACACACACACACACACACACACACACACACACACACACACACACACACACACACACACACACACACACACACACACGTGCGTCTTGAGCTGGCCAGGTTGGTAGTTATGCACCAAAACATGCTCTTGTAGTCTCTGCTCGACATATGCAACGACGAATACACCGAGAATTATAATAATACTAGGGATGGAAGGGGGGGGGGCGGGGGTACTTTCATGTTTCCTTTCTTTCTTTTCATCTTTATTTCTTTCTTTTTGTCTTTCTTTCCTCTACCTCCCCAGCCGCTCCCCTCACCCACCTCTGTCTCTTTCGGTGACTGAAGGGGAGAGACAAGGCGAGGGGGGAGAGAGAGAGAGAGAGAGAGAGAGGTAGAGAGAGAGAGAGAGGGAGAGAGAGAAGGGATAGAACATCACTCTCTATTCTCCCAGGTCAGAGAGGGAACAATTAAGTGTGGAGGGAGCAGGGGGAGGTGGCGGCGGCGGCGAGCGAGCGGGCGGCCGACAGGTGATGAATGGCCGAGCGAGCTCCAAGTGACAATATGCAGACAAGCGAGATCATTTGCAAATGGAGGCAGGGAGACGGAGAGAGAGAGAGAGAGAGAGAGAGAGAGAGAGAGAGAGAGAGAGAGAGGGGCTAGGTTGTTGGGGATGGAGGGTTACATCCAAAGTCAGGGGCAGGAGGGATGAGTGTGTGTGTGTGTGTGTGCGTGTGTGTGTGTGTGTGTGTGCGTGTGTGTGTGTGCGCTGGAGTGGGGGTGTCAGGGACCCTTTTCTATACGCTCGATACCTTCCCAAGGAGAAAAAGGGGGGGGGGGGAAGCGGGGGTGAGGGGGTGGGGGGTACAGGCAGATAGGGCGGGGAGGGGGAGGGGAAGGGGGAGGAGGTGGAGGAGGAGGAGGAGGGGAG
Source organism: Coryphaenoides rupestris (assembly GCA_002895965.2). Taxonomy (NCBI): domain Eukaryota; kingdom Metazoa; phylum Chordata; class Actinopteri; order Gadiformes; family Macrouridae; genus Coryphaenoides; species Coryphaenoides rupestris. Next base: position 207,243 of record PIJE02000822.1, on the reverse strand, counting down.
GAGGAGGAGAGAAGAGAGATGGAGAAGATGCAAACAGCTGCCCAGGAGAGCGTGCTCATTTGTTTGTGGTTGATGGAGAAGGGGTTCTCAGGCACCGCTGTGCTGTGGTGCATGCAAATACAGAGACAGGCTGGAGGGTGGAGGTGGGGGTAGGGGGTGGGGGGGGGTGGCAGGGAGCAGCCTTCACGTCCCTGGAGGGTGGAGGGTAGGGTGGGGTGGAGGGTGGAGGGTAGGGGGTGAGGGGGGGGGGGGGGGGGGGTGCACCACACTAGAGCCTGGGGCTGCATCACTCTTCCTCCCAACGCATGCATTTCTGTTCTTTCTTCCTTTCTCTCATTCTCTCTCTCATCCTTTCTCTTTCTTCTCGTACTTTTCATTCCCGTTTTTTGCTCCGCGTTTCGGCCGACGTCGGATCCTCGGTGGTCATTGGCCAAAAAACCTGCAGTCCTGTTCAGTGTCCTCACCCCTCCCCCCACCCTCCCGCCGCATACACACGTGTATTGTGTTACGCTGAAGACAAGACAGTATAAAACCTTAGTGTTGTTATTCCGGACAGTTTGCTGTGTTCTCTCTGTGTTCTCTCCTGCTCTGTGTTTACCACACGTGCTCCTCTCTGCTCCTCTTCCTCTCTGGTCCTCCCCCCTCGCCGTCGCTGCTGCGGTCCGTGGGATAATCAGCATCAAACGGAGGGGCCATCATTCTAACGCTGATAGAATGAGCCGGGGGGCCGTTACTTAGCCCAATATGACATTAATCTCACATTCTCATGAATGCGCCCATCCCGACCCATGGCATCTATATTTAACATCTGACGTGCTGCCCTCGATATATTACAGCTTGTGTGTGTGTGTGTGTGCGTGTGTGTGTGCGTGTGTAATTTTGTGTGTGTGTGTGGTGTCCAGGATCGATGGCCTTGCTGGATTCATACGCATGCAAATGATTATGCAGTGCTAAGCGCCACAATTAATGGGATCCTTTCTCCCTTTCGCAGACAAACACCAAACACAAACTCCATTGTCGTGTCTCTGTTCTGTTCTACTGTTCTAAGACCCTACAAACCTGCCTGGATTGGCTTGGATAATACGAGTCTCTCTCTCTCATACTTACAACCTGACCACCAAACCTCTGCCAAAGCTGAACCTTAAGATCCCCTTACACTAACAAAACCATAATTCCCGCTGACGGTCTATCGCTGAATCCAACCTCAGCACAAAATAACCATAATCACCTACACCGACGATGACCCCTCACCCCTCACTCCTAACCCCCACCCCGAACACTCTATCTATGCCTTTTGCAGTCCTGCAGTAAAACCCCAACTGGGCTGTATCCACCCATTCTCGGGTATATTTTTAAACACACTAACCCCCGGGCCTGAGAGAGGGGCCTAAATTGCAGCATTATCCCGGTCTGCTGCAGCACAAAAAAAACGACAGCCCATTGTGACAACATTTCTTTTTAAAGAAAATCATGACAAAGCAATAGAACGCCGAAGTCCCTCCCCCTTCCGGTGGGACCTTATTACAGGAAAAAATTGTATATGATAGTCTACGACGAGAGATACATTTTTTTTACCCTGTTTGAATTGTGCCATGAATTACACATATCATGTTTGTCAATTTTAAAGATATTTTTGCAGGTTCACAAAGTCACAGTTTGTCTTAAACTGTACGATACTGAAGTATAAGACGTGAAAATAATTTGCTTCTCTACGATGCTACGATGTTTGTTTGGTACCGGGATGTAGTCATATGAGCAAGGGGGTCTGGCTGGCTCTTTCCCCTCCCTGGTTGGCAGGGGCAGCTGGATAAACACATCAGGTAAGATACATGGAAGTGCTGGGGACGTATATTGTGCCAGACGAGAGATGCGCTGCACTAAATGTTTAACACAAAACTACATGTTACTTTACGGTCAAACCACTCTCAAACTGCGACTTCAGATCTTTTAAATTGACAAACATCATGTGTAAGGGGACAGCTGAAGGGGCGGGACTTAGGTTCTGAAGAGGAACAGACATGCCTCTTCAGGAAGTCAGATATCACTCCTTCTGATGAAGGCTTGGAAGTCCTGCCCTCTCTCTCTCTCTCTCTCTCTCTCCGCCAATAAGGCATATTTGAAGCACCCTGGCGTGGGATGAGCCCGGGAACAAGGTTACCCAAACTAACCCATTGGTTGGTTAACATTGGTTAACAGGCAACCATTCCAATCCTCGAAGGGTTGACAGGTCCTTGGATATCCAGGCATTGTGTATTACTGTAATGCATGTAGCCTACGATTATCCTGTGGCGGCACTAAAACGGGGTTAAGTAGCATCTTTATATAGTAACCCTTCGGTGAAATGGAGAATCGGTGCATCCAATGCATCCCAAACCCTCACAAACCCCCCTACCACTTGTATGGTAAACGTTGAATCATTATCATATCGGGCACCTGGATCTTACCAACTCATATTTTTCGAGAGCACAGGAAAGCCTGTGTTAGAAATGGCACAATTCTATTCATATAGTCAAAGCCAAGTGTCCAATAGGAGTCAGGCATCAAGATTTTGAGCGCATAAATGTCTCATAAAAACCCTTCGTTAACACAGCCTGAAACGGGGTTAGACTAGAGAATAATTTTATAACGCTCCCCAACTCCTAAGGGATCTCTAAATCTGTTTCAGGGGTAGCTAGAGGTGCAGTATGTGCCAGGCCTGTAGCAGTGTGTTCACGACCAAAACATTCCTAACTGCTCTCAAATGCAGCGCTGGTTCTCAGTAGAACTAGCTAGACTGATAGTCAGAGATCCTCTATCATTTATATGTATATCATGCAGCATTAATGCAATCTCTATAGCTCTCTCTTTTTCACACACACACACACACACACACACATACTGGTTTCCATGTTGGATGGGGACCAACTTTCTAATTATCACTTGTGGGGACCACCCTTTCTAAAGGTTCTAGAGGCATGAAAAAAATCAGGTACACTAGCCATAGCTTTGTTAGCTTATACACGACTTCAAATCTCTGAATTGATGAAGTAGTGACTTGACCGTGCTAAATGGGGACCTAGGACAAAATCAAGTGAACATGGCTGATGGAGACCTCATTTGCATATATTTTGCATAATTCACACAAAGTCCCATTTGATTAGTGGGGACCTTGCAACAATAAGTGTATTACTATTTTGAAATGGCAAACAACATATATCACGGAAATCCTCAGATTATTGCATTTGTTAAAAAAAATTTAAAAGATGCAGTAGTAGTACATCAATGATGGTACAGATTTTGAATTGGCTTGAGTTGTTCATAGATGATTTAAATGTGGCATGAGGCCTGCACATGGTTCTAGTGATGCACCACTCTTGCATAGAATGCCTCGTGCTGTGCATGGTCATCTTCACAAACATTGCAGATTTTATGTTTGATTGATTGATATTCCTAGGTTTGATAGGAATATCAGTGTGATTGAAGTAGGGCTGGGCGATGAATCGATCTCGAATCGAGACCGCGATACATATTTTGTCGATCTCAATCTATCAGCCTTCGCGATTTTTTTCCGATCTGGATAGATCTGACAGCAACGTCATGACGCACCGGAAATAAACGTGACAACAGCCAATCAGTCTGCAGTTTGTCTCGACACGCCCATTTGCTACGATTGGCGATTGGCGCAGCCAAAATAACACGGCGACAGCCAATCGGTCTGCAGTGTTTTGGCTCGACACGCCCATTTATACCACGGCATGAGGTGTTGTTTACCAACAGCGACGTGAAGAAAGGACAACAGCATGAGTAACACTGTGAGGAATGAGAATTACAAAGTGAAAGCTTCATGGTGTGCTGGCTCGGTGGTGCAGCAGAGAGAGTTCTTACCTTCAGCTCTGCACTCCTGGGTTCAAAAGCCTTCTCTTATGTCTAAGCCCGGAGACAGTGCCCAAGTAGGTACCTTGGTGGTGCTGCGGTCTGTGCTGGAGGTTAACACTCTGGAGCGCACATACGGCCACCAAGAAGTCAACGCCAGCAGAACCCCCCCTCAGAGGGGCTGGGGGGGTGTTACACCTAAAGGGCTCTTGCTGACAACCTTGTGGATTTATTTATTTTGTTTTTAAAGCATGAATCATAAAAGTGACTTGACTTTCTTAAAGGGAACCCTGACCATTAGCACTTGTTGGCCTTAATATGTTGTTATTTCCCTATTCTACTAAAATTCATTGTTAGTGACACGTGAAAACTCCTAATTACTTTAAAAATCTTATATGTTTACGATATTTTTGAACCTACGGAGGTCGCCATAATTTTACCTGCGCAATGCATTCTGGACGTCATTTGGTTGCACTCGAGACCAGAAGAACAGGCAAAAGTGAGTTGTTTGTGGCTACGTTTTCTTTACACTTGAGGAGTAGAAACAATGCCGCACTGCGCTGCTTTTGGTTGCAATTTCCAATCAATAGGCAACAAAAACAGCGACGTAAGTGTTCACTGCTTTCCGAGTGAGAAGAAGAGGAGAGATGAATGGGAGAAAGCCTGTGGACGAACACAGCTTTATGTTCTCGACACTTCGCTCGTGATGCCTTTGAGTCATTTTGTCGACCACAGCTGCTAAAGGAGCTAACAGGGGCTGGCGGTTATAAACGAAGGCTGAAACCAAATGCCGTGCCGACAATTTTCTCTCACAAGGCGCCTAAACGCCGCAGGCTGGCGAGCGAAAAACGCTGCGAGAAACGTCAGAGACAGGCGACGCTGGATGCTCTTTCTGGTGGACTGTAAACAAACCCGCTCCCCCTGTCACAGCCTCTGAGTGTGAACCATCGGCCACGACCCTGGACACAGAGGAACCTGACAACTCACCGCTTCATGTAGTCCTACCATCTGTAAGTGTCCAGTTGACCGATGCCGCAACTCAAACATGTGTCAGCACATCGGATGCAGCGGTACAGTGGCCAGAAGATGTCCATTACCCGATAACTATGGATCATATTTATGCAGGTAAACAGCTGGAAAAAACAACAAGAGGAAGGGAGGCCTGTCAGTCACAGAATATCTTCCTTTCAGACGATGAATCAAGCGAGGAGCCCCAGTACACACTGTCTGATCCAGAGTACAATGTTCTTCTTCTTTATATAATATATTATTATATAATGTGTAACGCACTATTCAAATCTATATTAGAATACGTTTGATCCCGATGCTTACCGTGAACAGCTTCTGACAGACAGCGGAGCTCTTTGCAGCAAACGCTCTCCTCTCTCCGAGTTGGCATTGGCAAGCAACTGCTGCACAAACAGCAGCTATTTTGGCCCACTCTCCTCTTCATCCATCTGATCTTCCTCATTTTCAAGTGCATTTTGAGTGATTTCTTCTCTGTCAATGCGCTCAGGTTCACCATTTGACGTCATTACCCAGAATGCATTGCAACATAAACAACAATGGCGACGTTCGACACGCAGTGTTGCCCAAAGGTAGCCCGTTAGAGACTAGCGGCCGGGCATTTCACTCTCCAAACAGCCGCTCACCTCTTGCACGCATCTTTGAAGGACTGGGAATGGAATCTGGCCAAGACGGCACTACCCTCACTCGGCCCCGTCCGTACCTCGAAGCTAGAAATAATTCACATTCTCATTGCTGAATGCACAGGATAAGTTTATAGTGTGGTACGCGAGATGACTTGTGTATAGCATTGACCGCCGTTTGGAACTAGTCTGGACAGCCAAATGTTTACCTCGAACCCCCGGCTTTCTCATTGCCATTCCTCCCGTCCTCGGGGTTCCACCCTTTTAACAGTTCGTATCTCCTAGTTGGTTTCCAGGATTATTGTAATCGCGCTCATTTACCGCATGTTCACTAGCTCCTGGCGACTTGCGCATTAGGCGAGGTTGTGTCCATTGGATTTTGACCCAGGACTGCAGGTAAAGGCTCTCTGCTGATGCACCAGGAACACACACTTATGAGCGGGGCTGCCCGGCGCGCGCGAGCAGATCTTCACACTTACCCTTATGCCTGCATGTTTAAGTTGGAAAAGGACACAGATGCCATTCTCAGCTTCGCCGTGCGTGACTGATAAGTTGCAAAGCCATGACCTCTGGGAATTGGTTCGGTGACAGCAGTGCGCACTCTCCTGCGCAGTCCGACTGTTCATCCAATGCAACTGCACCATCAGGACATGAACGACAATTAACAGGACTTAGGGTTTAGGGTTAGTGTGCTTGACTTAAAAGTAACACTTCATAGTGTGCTGTCTCGGCGGCACAGCGGAGAGAGTTCTTACCTTCAGCTCTGCAGTCCTGGGTTCAAAACCCGCTCCAAGCAGGACTTGAACACACGACCGCAGAACTGACAACCGAGAACTCTAGCCGTGTGCCACCGAGACACCATGCTATGAATTTGTTGAGTCCTATTATAGGACTGTTGTTAATGTAAATGCCCGACAGGCTGGATTAAACAACGCAGGCTGTACTTTGCCCACTTCATAATTCATATTTAATAATAATACATAGGACTTATATAGCGCTTTTAAAGGTACTCAAAGATGCTTCACAATAAACAAATAAACATAACAAACGTACACAGATACAGAAACAAAAACAAATATAGAGGTTGCAGAGTGAAAGAGAATGGTGGAGGTGGAAGTCAGATATTGTAGGCTTTCTTGAAAAGGTGGGTTTTGAGTTGGTTTTTAAAAGAAGTGAGTGTGTCAGAGTTTCTGATGTTAGGAGGCAGGGAATTCCAGAGGGTTGGGGCAGCGACGGCAAAGGCTCTGTCCCCCAAGGTGCTGTACTTGGTCTTGGTGATGGGGGTGAGAACCCCCATCATATTTTGTACTTTATTTTATTTTAAAGTTGCACAGGGCATTTGAGCCACTTGTTGTACTATTCTTGTCTACCTCGAAAAACATGAGATGTTTGTTGCCCAGCTTTCAGTTTTATTTACATTTAAATAATTTAAAAGGTGTGTTTCATTAAGGCTATTACAGCATGTTTGCAGTGTTTAATATTTACATTGTTTTTGTTAATAAACTGTTCTAAAGTTTAACTAATGAACCCTCTGGTGTCTTCTTCATTTGTCATAATCAGGATACTCTTCAAACTGGCAGCATTATCAATTATATTTAATTGGTTATAAAACAATCTGGGATTATATTTTTTGCCAGATTCGCGCCAGCCTACTTCACATTCTGGCTCCTTTCAAATAACTCACTATAACTCACTCCCATATTTGGTTATTATTGGCACAAGAAAATAATATAATTCAAAACATTCAAATGCTTTTTAAAAGGTAGAAAATAAGTTCAACATGTTCAGTAGAAATTAAGCTGAGACTTGCCGAATGTAAACCAAAAACTGCACATCCCAGAGAGTTGTTTATAGTTCTAATCCCACCAGTCACGCTCCAAGCCATTTCTTTTTGTAGGCTGTAATAGACATAGAATTTCAGGTTCTGCCGTCCCGGTCCTGAAGTGCTTCTGGTTCAGCCCTTAAACACTTCTCACAGTCACACTTTGCTGGTACAAGATGTGATGAATCCATTCTTGTGTCTTTCCACTGCCTGCACCTCTGTCTGCTGCCGTGGTGTCTTCCTCTTCTGGGTGCTTTTCTTTCTGCCCACCTTAAAGTGGACAGATCAATAAATGAGTCATTGAAAGGATTAGGAAGAGTGTGTGTGCCGGAATTCCGATGAGTTCTGAATCCTATGTCAGCAGCTACAGTACAAGTACAATGATTTGCACTGGACCTATGGATATAATGACATTATAGAACAGTATTTATCATGTTCTTTGGATACTTTTTGGATTCTGTGCTTGCAAGAGTTTGGCGCAAGGCTGCTCCGGTGGCAAAACATGATGAGTGAAATAAATCCATCCAGTTATCCTACGACATAGTATGTCCAAATAATTATATCAGACATTACAACCATTAATCAAGTACTACTATGGTGATTATGGCTTTAGCAACTTTAGCTTTGTTATTCCAATTGATATTAAAGCGACTTGAAACACTTGCATTAGCTCTAACATGAGTTGCTTCTACAGTATGAGTAATACTGCAAGTTATTACTATCCATCCATCCACTCATTAAACTGCTCCAGCCTCTGTGAGCACCAAGGGCAGTTGCTTGGTACAGGGGCTCGTTATTACTAATGGTTCAATTATTAGTACAAGTATTACTAAAACTAATGTTACTGTTACTAGTCTAGCTGCTAATCCTGGCTTGACAGACGAGGGTCACTGATGGATTTGAAAGGAAAAAAGCATGAATTTAAAATTACAAACAGATGTAAGGTGGTCAGTGATTCCAGGGTGTGCAGAGTTTCTTTTTATAATATGTGTGTGTGTGTGGAGCAGTGAGTGCATTACCAGCCGGAAACTATAAGGGGGCGCAACCGAGCACACACACACACACACACACACACACACACACACACTGACTGGTAAACATGTGTTTTCGGCCAATGGCTGAAACCAAATGCCGTGCCAACAATTTTCTCTCACAAGGCGCCTAAACGCCGCAGGCTGGCGAGCGAAAAACGCTGCGAGAAACATCAGAGACAGGCGACGCTGGATGCTCTTCTGGTGGACTGGAAACAACCCGCACCCCTGTCACAGCCTCTGAGTGTGAACCATCGGACACGACCCTGGACACAGAGGAACCTGACAACTCACCGGTTCATGTAGTCCTACCATCTGTAAGCGTCCAGTTTTCGCAACCAAACATATGTCAGCACATCGGATGCAGCGGTACAGTGGCCGGAAGATGTCCATTACCCGATAACTATGGATCATATTTATGCAGGTAAACAGCTGGAAAAACAACAAGAGGAAGGGAGGCCTGTCAGTCACAGGATATCTTCCTTTCAGACGATGAATCAAGCGAGGAGCCCCAGTACACACAGTCTGATCCAGAGTACAATGTTCTTCTTCTTTATATAATATATTATTATATAATGTGTAACGCACTATTCAAATCTATATTAGAATACGTTTGATCCCGATGCTTACCGTGAACAGCTTCTGACAGAGAGCGGAGCTCTTTGCAGCAAACGCTCTCTCTCTCCGAGTTGGCATTGGCAAGCAACTGCTGCACAAACAGCAGCTATTTTGGCCCACTCTCTCCTCTTCATCCATCTGATCTTCCTCATTTTAAAGTGCATTTTAAGTGATTTCTTCTCTGTCAATGCAGCTCGGGTTCAAATTGAAAAGGCTGAACGGAAGACAATGCGAATGTACCGCTAGATGGGCCGACACCACACCGAAGCAACTATTTGACGTCATTACCCAGAATGCATTGCAACGTAAACAACAATGGCGATGTTCGAGTGAAATTAATTTTCAGAAATTTATAGTGTAGAGTATTTTTAAGATCACATTTTTATAGCTGAAGCAAATGTTTATCAAACAAGGTCTATTATTCCTCCAGTCGGGGTTCACTTTAAAGTAGTTGGTTTCTATATAGTTGGACCCCCCCCCAAAAAAGTGTATCCGGGCGTATTTAACTTCACCGTTCACGGGACTTAGACATAAGAGAAGGCTTCCACAGGATTCGAACCCAGAGCTGAAGGTAACAGCTCTCTCTGCTGTGCCACCAGGACACCACACTATGGAGCGGTCGGAGGTGGCATTTGACATTACACTTATGCTGCATTGTTAAGTTGGAAAAGGACAAGAGATTTCCACTGTGACTTGAACACATGACCTTGGAGTTGATAATGCAGTCTCTCCACTGTACCACCGAACCACCCATGCTGGGTGCAGGCAACAGCGGAGAGAGTTCTTACCTTCAGCTCTGCAAGTCCTGGGTTCACAATCCTCACGCTCACAAGCAGAACTTGGAACACACAACCCGGACAAACGAGAACTTAGCCTGCTGTGCAACCGAAGACACCAATGCTATGGAATTTGTTGAGTTCTATTATAGGACTGTTGTTAATGTAAATGCCCGACAGGCTGGATTAAACAACGCAGGCTGTACTTTGCCCACCTCTGATTTAACCACTTCAATAATTCATATTAATAATACCATAGGACTTAGTATATGCGCTTTTAAGGTAACTCAAAGATGCTTCACAATAAACCAAATAAACATAACCAATGTACCACAGATACAGAAATAAAAACAAATATTAGAGTTTGTAGAAGGGTGAAAGAGAATGGTGGAGGTGGAAGTCAGATATTGTAGGCTTTCTTGAAAAGGGCTTGGTCTTGAGTGGTTTTTAAAAGAAGTGAGTGTGTCAGAGTTTCTGATGTTAGGAGGCAGGGAATTCCAGAGGGTTGGGGCAGCGACGGCAAATGCTCTGTCCAAATGCTCTGTCAAGGTGCTGTCAAGGTGATGGGGGTGACCCAATCATATTTTGTACTTTATTTTACCTTAAAGTTGCACAGGGCATTTGAGCCACTTGTTGTACTATTCTTGTCTACCTCGAAAAACATGAGATGTTTGTTGCCCAGCTTTCAGTTTTATTTACATTTAAATAATTTAAAAGGTGTGTTTCATTAAGGCTATTACAGCATGTTTGCAGTGTTTAATATTTACATTGTTTTTGTTAATAAACTGTTCTAAAGTTTAACTAATGAACCCTCTGGTGTCTTCTTCATTTGTCATAATCAGGATACTCTTCAAACTGGCAGCATTATCAAATTATATATTGTTAGAAAAAAAATCTGGATTATATTTTTTGCCAGATCGCCCAGCCCTACTTTCACATTCTGCTTCCTTTCAAATAACTCACTATAACTCACTCCCATATTTGGCTATTATTGGCACAAGAAAATAATATAATTCAAAACATTCAAATGCTTTTTAAAAGGTAGGAAATAAGTTCAACATGTTCAGTAGAACTTAGCTGAGACATGCGAATGTAAACCAAAACTGCCAGACCAGAGAGTTGGTCATCTTCAATCTATTTACGTTGCCATTTCTTTTTGTAGGCTGTAATGTGATTATAAACATAGAATTTCAGGTTCTGCCAGTCCTGGTCCTGAAGTGCTTCTGGTTCAGCCCTTAAACACTTCTCACAGTCACGCTTTTGCTGGTACAATACAAGATGTGATGAATCCATTCTTGTGCCTTTCCACTGCCTGCACCTCTGTCTGCTGCCGTGGTGTTTTCCTCTTCTTCCTCTTCCGTTCCTCTTCACCTTAAAGTGGGCAGAAAAATAAATTAGTAATTGAAAGGATTAGGAAGAGTGTGTGCTGGAATTCCGATAAATTCTGAATCCTATATCAGTCTACAGTATATGCCAGCATCTACAGTACAAGTAAAATTATTTGCACTTTACCTATGGATATAATTACATTGTAGAACGGTATTTATCATGTTCTTTGGATACATTTTGGATACTGTGCTTGCAAGAGTTTGGCGCAAGGCTGCTCCAGTGGCAAAACATGATGAGTGAAATAAATCCATCTAGTTATCCTACTACATAGTATGTCCAAATAATTATATCAGACATTACAACCATTAATCAAGTACTACTATGGTGATTATGGCTTTAGCAACTTTAGCTTTGTTATTCCAATTGATATTAAAGCTACTTGAAACACTTGCATTAGCTCTAACATGAGTTGCTTCTACAGTATGAGTAATACTGCAAGTTATTACTATCCATCCATCACTCATTTAAACTGCTCAGCCTCTGTGAGCACCCAGGGCAGTTGCTTGGTAGAGGGGTTAGTTATTACTAATGTTTCAATTATTAGTACAAGTATTACTAAAACTAATGTTACTGTTACTAGTCCCACTTCAAGCACCTAGTAGGCCCTAGCAACAACCAATTAACCCTATCATTCTGTATTACAAACAACGGATGGGTTTCTGAGCGTTGTGAACAACTCAGAGCTGCTGGGGGCAGCAACAGTTCTGTGGCGTCTATCTAGTTGACAGGCTGCTAATCCTGGCTTGACAGAAGAGGGTAACTGATGGATTTGAAAGGAAAAAAGCATGAATTTCAAATTTTTCAGTGATAAAATTACAAACAGATGTAAGGTGGTCAGTGATTCAAAAGTGTGCACAGTTTCTTTTTATAATGTGTGTGTGTGTGGAGCACTGAGTGCATTACCAGCCGGAAACTATAAGGCGGTGCAAACGAGCACTCCACACACACACGCACGCACGCCACGCACGCACGCACGCACACACACACACACACACAACACACACACACACACACACACTGACTGGTAAACTCTCTGACTGGCACATTCAGAATCACTCCTGCATTCATTTAACAGGGTTTCCCTCATGGGGACCTGATATTTTGTCCCCACTCCGCAAGAGGGTCCCATGACGTGACTGTGTAAACAGATTGTTGTCCCCACAACGTGATGATTACCAGAACACACACACACACACACACACACACACACACACACACACACACAACACACCCCACACACACACACCACACACACACACACACACACACCACACACACACACACACACACACACATTCAGGAGTCTAGACATTGCCTTGTTCTCTAATAATTTATGGAGAAAAATAGTTGTGCCGACCACCTCAAGCCCAAACACTTGAAGTGTTGAGGTCCCTCCTGTTATCCACTGACTTGGACTATACTGTATATGTTGTGAGTCACTGGGCTGGGTATGTGAGTCACTTTGATTCTAACATAAAGTCTGATTTCCAGTTCATTTCCAGTTAATTTCAACTACAGCATTTTCCCCACTGTCAGTTTCTCAACAGGCATTCTGGTTTGGAGAATATGTTTTCCAGAAAGCCTGAGAAAGAAGAAATAAATTACAGGCAAAACTGCATGTTA
>PIJE02000822.1:169483-191983 GCA_002895965.2 Coryphaenoides rupestris | reverse complement strand
CAGCCCATAGTCTGTATAATACAATAACAGGTGAACACGGGGGGGGGGGGGTGGTGTAGCTCACAAACATAGCTACGTGATGCAAACGTGTGTGAAAACCTACAAAACAGAGTACAGAGACGAGGTAGCCCAGCTGACGCGATGGTGCAAGGACGACAACCTTGCACTGAATGTCAGCAAGACCAAGGAGCTCATCGTGGACTTCAGGATCCACCGAGGCGCCCCACTAGCCCATCAGCTTAGACAGGACACCGGTGGAAATTGCTTCCGTTTCCCTGGGACTACAGACCTCTGACGACCTAGCGTGGACCCACAACACGGGGGTCATTCTCAAGAAGGCACGCCAGAGCCTCTACCCCCTACGGCGCCTCAGGAAATGCGCCGCAAGCACACAATGGCTTATAAACGTTTACCGTGGCACCATAGAGAGCGTTCTGTCAGGTCGTATCACTGTGTGAATAGAATAGAATAGAATAGAACTTTATTCATCTCGAAGGAAATTCTTGTGCCAGGTTACATAGCGATACAGTACAATAAAACAATATGGAAAACAACAGAATGATAAAAATACGGATTTACAAATTTACAGTTAAAATATACAAATATGGAGGCAAGATAAGATATTCCGACGGCGAAAACAATTTGGCATAATTGAAGTGAAATATTATTGGACATGACATTAAGAATATTGCACATGATGATGAGAGGAGATGAGAGGTAGTGTTATAGATAATATGTATAGACAACATGATAATAATAATAATAATATAGCACATGATAGAAGGGTAATACCACTGCTCAGGACAAGAAAGCCACCCTTTTCCGTCATCAGGAAAAGATCATCGGGTGTACACTTCCATCCGACTTTTTGGACTATTGGACTGTTATCTGACTTTTTGGACTTTTGGACTATTTGACTATTATTGGACTTACAATTACACGAGGAAGTCAGCTACGCAGGCACGCTCACTGTACTGTACTGCACTGGTCACTTAACATTTATCATTATACTTTATCATCACATGTTGCTGCTACTATGTACTATTTATTTACTAATTACAATTTGTATGCTGGTATAAGAATATTACTGTACTACACGCAGGCACTTTTACGACATTTTGCACCATCAGCCAGAGTATTGCTACTCTTACTTGTCACTTTTTACTGTACTTATTTGGTACTATCTTACTCATTGTTTAGAGTTGTTTTAGAATGTATGTTTAGAAGAATACTGCAGGAGTGAATTGTGTACTTGGCAGTATGGCAATAAAAAGGAATGTTGAATGTGAATCTTGAATGTTACTCTAGTGTCAAGAACACAGATGTGTGTGTGTGTGTGTGGATGTGTACAAGATGTACACATTTGGAGTTGTAAGAATGGGAGGTCTGGCCTAACATTGACGAACACAGCAACGAGGGCAGCGGTGTGGCTGCATGTTTCCAGCCCCTGAATTATTATTTTTATTTTAGTTGTAATTTTTTTTATTTACAATTGTTGATGAATGAATTATGAAGTGAAGCGAAACAGAAATTCGGGATGATTATCAGCCTCGTCGACGGTAATTGTATTAGAGACACAAAGTGACCAGAAGGGGGCAGCGGAGGACAGCTAATGAGTCGCTGAAGCCGACGCGCAGATTAATTAGCATTAAGCAGAGACCCACGGTCACAGACAGACAGACATACAGACAGTCAGACAGACAGACAGGCAGACAGACAGTCAGACAGTGCCACACAGCGATGATGATGAAAGGTGAGAACAGACGGCGAGGCAGTGAGGATAGGAAGCGTAAACATCGAGACACAGGTGAATAATACAACACACACACACACACACACACACACACACACACACACACACACACACACACACACACAGTGTCCTTGTTTTGCATTTGTGGTAGCCATGGCGATGGCGGTGGCCTATGACGCCGTGATGGATCTGTGCTGCGGGCAACGATGAAAGCCAGCAGACGCCCTCCTTGTCCCGTACGGCCTATCTGTCTGTCTGTCTGTCTGTCGGTCTATCCGTGCTCATGGTGTGCGTGTGTGTGAGTGTGTGTGAGTGTGTGTGTGTGTCGAATGCAGCATTTTCAATCTGGTAATGAAGGGTCATTGTTTGTATCAAGTAGTCAGACTCGATCGAAGCCAGGCTGCATTCAACGTGCCACCAGCAGCATCATGGCGGAGGTTCTGGAGGGCTAGTAGGGGGTGCCCATCCCTGTGGGCCTGTGTAATATCCCCAATGCCCCAGGAAAGAGACTCTGTCCTGTCCAAGAGCACTGTCTTTCGGACGAGACGTTAAACCGAGGTTCTGATCACAGGTCTATAGTGACTATAGTGAGTGTGCAAAATACTTAAGTAGTTTTTTTTTACTGTAAATATTCAGATTCTGATCCCTCCAATTCATGCTATCTATGGTATTCTCAGGAAGGTGATGGACAGAAGGAACTGGAGAACAAGAACAAAGCGACCCTTATACACAATCACACATACATACACATCGGACTATCTTTGTGGCAGTATCATCACACTTTGTCAATATGATAAGCATACTAGATGTAGCATCTGTAGAATGTACATTTTGGTACATGTTCATTCACTATTGTTAATCATTGTTCTTATTCTGTTAGTAGCCATTGTCTTCATATATTAGTAGATGAATGTCTGGGGATATGACGTGACATAACATTACTGACTGCCTTCTCACATGCTCTTCCATAGCCATCAAGGATGACACACACACATACACACACACACACACACACCTTCATATCAGGAGATGATGACCATCCTACCCGTGTGTGTATGTGTGTGTGTGTGTGTGTGTCCGGTTTTGGTTTGACGGCCCTGTCCTCCCCTCGCCTGTCACTCCTTGGCCGCCAAAATCACCTCGGATTAGATCTCTCTCTTACACACACAGACACACACACACACACACACACACACACACACACACACACACACACACGCACACACACACAGCGGTGCAGCAGTGAAAAGGCCCCGGTGCCTGCGTCCCCCCTCATCTGCATCAGATCTCACCCAGACCTACATGAGTAAGATAGTACCAAATAAGTACAGTAAAAAGTGACAAGTAAGAGTAGCAATACTCTGGCTGATGGTGCAAAATGTCGTAAAAGTGCCTGCGTGTAGTACAGTAATATTCTTATACCAGCATACAAATTGTAATTAGTAAATAAATAGTACATAGTAGCAGCAACATGTGATGATAAAGTATAATGATAAATGTTAAGTGACCAGTGCAGTACAGTACAGTGAGCGTGCCTGTGTGCTATGTAGCTGACTTCCTCGTGTAATTTTAAGTCCAATAATAGTCCAATAGTCCAAAAGTCCAAAAAGTCAGATAACAGTCCAATAGTCAAATAGTCCAAAAAGTCGGATGGAAGTGTACACCCGATGATCTTTTCCTGATGACGGAAAAGGGTGGCTTTCTTGTCCTGAGCAGTGGTATTGCCCTTCTATCATGTGCTATATTATTATTATTATTATCATGTTGTCTATACATATTATCTATAACACTACCTCTCATCTCCTCTCGTCATCATGTGCAATATTCTTAATGTCATGTCAAATTATATTACACTTCAATTATGCCAAATTGTTTTCGCCGTCGGATTATCTTATCTTGCCTACATAATTGTATATTTTAACAGTAGATTTGTAAATCTGTTAGTTTATTTTTTATCATTGTGTTGTTTTCCATATTGTTTTATTGTACTGTATCGCTATGCAACCTGGCACAAGAATTTCCTTCGAGATGAATAAAGTTCTATTCTATTCTATTCTATTCACACAGTGATACGACCTGACAGAACGCTCACTATGGTGCCACGGTAAACGTTTATAAGCCATTGTGTGCTTGCGCCGCATTTCCTGAGGCGCCGTAGGGGGTAGAGGCTCTGGCGTGCCTTCTTGAGAATGACCCCCGCGTTGTGGGTCCACGCTAGGTCGTCAGAGGTCTGTAGTCCCAGGAAACGAAAGCAACTGACGATTTCCACCGGTGTCCCGTCTAAGCTGATGGGCTAGTGGGGCGCCTCGGTGGATCCTGAAGTCCACGATGAGCTCCTTGGTCTTGCTGACATTCAGTGCAAGGTTGTCGTCCTTGCACCATCGCGTCAGCTGGGCTACCTCGTCTCTGTACTCTGTTTTGTAGGTTTTCACACACGTTTTAAATTCTACCGTATCTACCGTATCTTAGTCGTATCAATATGATGGGGCATTATACCCACCCCCCCCCCCCCGTGTTCACCTGTTATTGTATTATACAGTCTGTGGGCTGCCCTGCTGCTGTGAGGAGAGAGGAGGAGAACTTCTGGAAAACTCTTATTTCTCGACTGTCCGCTGGTCTTTCTCTTTTCTTGGTCTTGTCATGTCCCCACCTCCACTAACACCACCTCCACTACCACCACCTTCACCACCACCACCTCCACCACTACCCCACCACCACCTCCACCACTACCACCACCAACCTTGTCCATCCACCTCGCACACACACACACACACACACACCTCCTTTCCTCTCTACCCCACTGGCCTTCTCCTCTCACCCACATATCTGGCCTGACAGTCGGGATACTGGGCAGGCATGGGAGCCTGCCATGCCACAAGCCATCACGTCACACACACACACACACACACACACACACACACACACACACACACACACTCATGTCGTCCACCTGTGCAGCCAGCGGCCATAGGCCAGGCCAGCGGTGCTACAAGCTCTTCTTTATAGTGGTCAGAAAAAAACAAAGGAGAAACATGCAAGAGTTTAGATACGCCCACACACACACACACACACACACACACACACGCACACACACATGCGCACACACTGGTACGGACGGACGGTGGTTGAAGTGAAGGCAGGTCTGGTGGATTTTAGGTCAGGTCTGGGTGAGATTTGCACATGATGATGAGAGGAGATGAGAGGCAGTGTTATAGATCATATTTATAGACAACATGATAATAATAATAATAATAATAATATAGCACATGATAGAAGGGTAATACCACTGCTCAGGACAAGAAAGCCACCCTTTTCCGTCATAAGGAAAAGATCATCGGGTGTACACTTCCATCCGACTTTTTGGACTATTGGACTATTGGACTGTTATCTGACTTTTTGGACTTTTGGACTATTGGACTATTATTGGACTTACAATTGCACGAGGAAGTCAGCTACATAGCACGCAGGCACGCTCACTGTTCTGTACTGCACTGGTCACTTAACATTTATCATTATACTTTATCATCACATGTTGCTGCTACTATCTACTATTTATTTACTAATTACAAGTTTTATGCTGTATTATTTATTACTGTACTACACGCAGGCACTTTTACTACATTTTGCACCATCAGCCAGAGTATTGCTACTCGTACTTGTCACTTTTTACTGTACTTATTTGGTACTATCTTACTCATTGTTTAGAGTTGTTTTAGAATGTATGTTTAGAAGAATACTGCAGGAGTGAATTGTGTACTTGGCAATATGGCAATAAAAAGGAATGTTGAATGTTGAATCTTGAATGTTACTCAGTGTCAAAAACACAGATGTGTGTGTGTGTGGATGTGTACAAGATGTACACATCTGGAGTTGTAAGAATGGGAGGTCTGGCCTAACATTGACGAACACAGCAACGAGGGCAGTGGTTTGGCTGCTTGTTTCCAGACCCTGAATTATTATTTTTATTTTAGTTGTCATTTTTTTTATTTACAATTGTTGATGAATGAATTATGAAGTGAAGCGAAACAGGAATTCGGGATGATTATCAGCCTCGTCGACGGTAATTGTATTAGGGACACAAAGTGACCAGAAGGGGGCAGCGGAGGACAGCTAATGAGTCGCTGAAACCGACGCGCAGATTAATTAGCATTAAGCAGAGACCCACGGTCACAGACAGGCAGACAGACAGACAGACAGACACTCAGTCAGACAGTCAGACAGACAGACAGTCAGACAGACAGACAGACAGCCAGACAGATAGACACTCAGACAGACATACAGACAGACAGTCAGACAGATAGACACTCAGACAGACATACAGACAGACAGACAGACAGACAGTGCCACACAGCGATGATGATGAAAGGTGAGAACAGACGGCGAGGCAGTGAGGATAGGAAGCGTAAACATCGATCTGGAAATGGATGCATTGGGATTAGTTTTCAGGACGGTATCAGTGTGTGTGTTTGTGTGTGTGTGTGTGTTTGTGTGTGTGTGTTGGCTACTAATGTAATCGGATGAGCAAAGTCTAGTTCGGTCAAAAATATGCCGTTCTGTTTTCGGTTTAAATGTTTACACACACACACACACACACACACACACACACACACACACACAAATTGCTTTGTATAAAGTATTAGATAGGATAAATTCACTTAATCCCTTACATCTAGCCTGTTGTTTAAAACCATTCTCTCTGTCTCTCTGTGTGAATATGTGTGTGTGTGTGTGTGTGTGTGTGTGTGTCAGTGAGAGAGAGAGAGAGAGAGAGATTTGCCACTTGCCATTAGTGTGTATATCCCCGTTGCTTTGTGTTGTATTATTCACCTGTGTCTCGATGTTTACGCTTCCTATCCTCACTGCCTCGCCGTCTGTTCTCACCTTTCATCATCATCGCTGTGTGGCACTGTCTGACTGTCTGTCTGCCTGTCTGTCTGTCTGTCTGTCTGTCTGTCTGTACTGTCTGTCTGTCTGTCTGTCTGCCTGTCTGTGACCGTGGGTCTCTGCTTAATGCTAATTAATCTGCGCGTCGGTTTCAGCGACTCATTAGCTGTCCTCCGCTGCCCCCTTCTGGTCACTTTGTGTCCCTAATACAATTACCGTCGACGAGGCTGATAATCATCCCAATGCATCCATTTCCAGAGCAATCTTTTGCAATCAAGCATTTCTGCCAGGCCTCTGTTCTGCAGCCACAGGTTTACTCCTGATGCAGGGAGGGAGGACAAGGACCAATGGATCACCAAATGACATAATCACCAAACTGTTTCCATCATTTTGAAATCGTGCTATAAATCTTCTCAGTTGATAAACGCTCAGGTTTCTTCCAAAGAAAATGTGATTCACTGGTGATAATGATTTTTTTCTTTTCTTATTAAGACACGAGGGGTGTTTGAAAAATACTTTATTACCATGTCAACAACTGCCTTTCCATTGGTTAAAACAGTGTCAGCGGCTTGTATTATAAATAATTAATTGACATATAGTTACATCAATTATAACTGTTTCTTTACTGCTCTCTCCATTTCACTGTGTGATATTGATTCTGTGTGTGTGTGCGTGTGTGCGTGTATGTATATCTGCAAATGTGTGTGTGTGTGTGCGTGTCTGCATATATGTGTGTGTGTGTGTGTGTGTGTGTGTGTGTGTGTGTGTGCGTGTGTGTGCTATGTCTGTATGTGTGTGTGTGTGTGTGTATGTATGTCTGCAAATGTGTGTGTTATGTCTGCATATGTATGTGTCTGCATGTATGTGTGTGTGTGTGTGTGTGTGTGTGTGCATATATGCGTGTATGTCTGCAAATGTGAGTGTGTGTCTGCATGTGTGTGTGTTTGTGTATTTGTGTGTGTGTCTGCATGTGTGTCTGTGTCTGCGTATGTGTGTGTGTATGTGTGTGTGTCTGTGTGTGTGTGTGTGTGTGTGTGTGTGTGTGTGTGTGTGATGTGTGTGTGTGTGTGTGATGTGTATGTGTGTGTGTGTGTGTGTGTGTGTGTGTACAGTATATATATATATGTGTGTGTGTGTCTGCGTATATGCGTGTATGTGTGTGTGTGTCTGCGTATAAGCGTCTGTGTATATGGGTGTGTGTCTCTGCGTATATGTGTGTGTGTGTGTGTGTGTGTGTGTAATTCATCATAGTGATGGATGGTCCTGCCCCTCTCTCTTGCTGCCCTAACACTGTGGTCTCCTGTGGGTCATCCTGATAAGGCCTCATTTACATGACATTAATAGCCTGGCCAAAAGGTGACAATATGTTCCGTGAACGTGTTATCAATTCACAGATTGACATAACATAATATCTGATTGAGTCCCACTACTATCAAATCAAATCAAATCGAATGATCTCAAACACAATATCGGCAAAATATTTTCTTTTTCAAAGCCGTTTATTTGTTTATGAAATGTTCCCCATTAGCTGACGCCATGGCGACCAGCTAATCTTCCTGGGGTCCAGTAAGACTAAACAGCAATGCTTATGTTTGTTTTCTTTACTTGCGAAATTAATAAATTGCTAAATTACTAAAACTGAATTGACTGCAGGAATATTTATTTTCTAATATAAGAGTGTGTTCACCAACTGTTCCAAATAGGACCCAATGACATTAATGATCAAACTTTTCTTTTGCGCAGAGAGAGTTGATGTTTAGTGTCATTATTTCACACGTGTATGAAGCATTACTCTCTCATCTTAGAACTCATACCGTCATTAGGATTCTGCAGCTCTCCAAGTTGGGCCTGATGTGAAATGGTTCCCGGAAAGAACCCAACACATCACCCCGGAAAGAACAGAAAGCCGCAAACAAGTGACATTCTGGTCATCCTGTCACGGTGTGTATTGGCCTCTGAGTATGTTCACCGTTCACCGTATACTAAACACACCGTTGGACAGCCGCAAGGCCTTGTCCCCACATCTCTGGCCTGGATAGCGGAGACCTTATCTCTCTCTCTCTCTCTCAATCTCTCTCACTCCAGAAAACAACCAAATTGAGTTCAGAGGGACGAGCAAGGCGTCTGTGGCTTGTTGACTGAGGGGTGGGGAAACTCGGTGGCTGTGATCGCAGACTTCTGGCAGCATTTCATGGGACGTAGCGTAGTGCGTACAGACGCGTGGGTTTGTTTGTGTGCATCGCCTGTCCGTCTCCTCTGTGTGTGTCTCCTCTGTGCATGTTTGAGTTTCTTTGTGCGTTTGTCTGTGATTTTATGGTGTCTGTTCTGTGGGGGGGGGGGGGGGGGGGGGGAGGGGGGGGGGGGGGGGGGGGGGGGGGGGGGGGGGGGGGGGAGGGGGGGGGGGGGGGGGGGGGGGGGGGTGGGGGGGGGGGGGGGGGGGGGGGGGTTTAGGGTGTGAGGGGGAGGTGGGGGCGGGTGGGGGGGGTGCTCCTGCTTGTGATACTCTCTGCATGGGTTAGAGGCAGCATTTAGGGTAGAGAGAGAGAGAGAGAGAGAAGCCCCGAAGCACAATTACGGATATCAAAGTTGAAATTATTCCTTCTTAGGGAGGGGGGGAGGGGGATATGGGGGGGAGGGGTGGAGAGGGGGGGGATAATAATGATAGATTTTTTTTATTGAGAGCAAGTTTAACACGTACCGTGGCAAAACCGCACGGTCTAACCACACACTCATTACCGGCACTCACACACACACACACACACACACACATCTATCTCACATCTCTCTCCCTCTCTCTCTCTCCCTCACTTGCTCCCTCTCGCTCTCTCCCTTTCACACATACCCTCCCCCTCAATTAGACTCTCTTGAAGACACTTTTCCCCAACTCTCCCCGTCTCTCTTGAGAGAGATCTGTGCACTTTACTCTTGAGAGAGATGCAAGGACGTTGAGGCGGGTTCACGCCAGTCAAGTGCAGGTCGGCCACAACTCTCTGACATCTGACCACAAGCCACCAATTACTGCACAATAGTGTTTTTTTGGCTTCCCTATATGACTTCACCTCTAACTGTTCCGGTTACTTACGGTAATACTTAATAATACTTAAGAATGGATTGGTGAAATGCTCCGTTGGCGAAAACAACCATCAAAAAGGTTCCCGTAATTTTGTCTCACACAATTTCTATCACACAATACATTGTCGGAGACGCTGTGTAATTCTGTACATTGCACAAGGGCTATACGCAGGCCGACTCGCGTTCAAAAACACATTTACAGTCGAGTCGATAAGTGTTAAGCAGAGTTTTAACCCATATTTGCGCCACACCTGTTCATATACTTTACCCATCAGAGGCGTCCAAGCCGCCGCTAAGTGGGTAGGCGCTCTGTGTAAATAGGGGGTTTTATTTTCTGAATAATGAAGTGTACTCTTACCCGATGTATACGTAGTGCCGACTCAACACGGCGATGGGGATGAGCTCACGGGGAGAGAGAGAGAGAGAGAGAGAGAGAGAGAGAGAGAGAGAGAGAGAGAGAGAGAGAGAGGAGTAGGGAGGGGGGATAATAATGATAGATTTTTTTTATTGAGAGCAAGTTTAACACGTACCGTGGCAAAACCGCACGGTCTAACCACACACTCATTACCGGCACTCACACACACACACACACACACACACACATCTATCTCACATCTCTCCCCCTCTCTCTCTCTCCCTCTCTTGCTCCCTCTCGCTCTCTCCCTTTCACACATACCCTCCCCCTCAATTAGACTCTCTTGAAGACACTTTTCCCCAACTCTCCCCGTCTCTCTTGAGAGAGATCTGTGCACTTTACTCTTGAGAGAGATGCAAGGACGTTGAGGCGGGTTCACGCCAGTCAAGTGCAGGTCGGCCACAACTCTCTGACATCTGACCACAAGCCACCAATTACTGCACAATAGTGGCTCCCTATATGACTTCACCTCTAACTGTTCCGGTTACTTACTGTAATACTTAATAATACTTAAGAATGGATTGGTGAAATGCTCCGTTGGCGAAAACAACCATCAAAAAGGTTCCCGTAATTTTGTCTCACACAATTTCTATCACACAATACATTGTCGGAGACGCTGTGTAATCCTGTACATTGCACAAGGGCTATACGCAGGCCGACTCGCGTTCAAAAACACATTTACAGTCGAGTCGATAAGTGTTAAGCAGAGTTTTAACCCATATTTGCGCCACACCTGTTCATATACTTTACCCATCAGAGGCGTCCAAGCCGCCGCTAAGTGGGTAGGCGCTCTGTGTAAATAGGGGGTTTTATTTTCTGAATAATGAAGTGTACTCTTACCCGATGTATACGTAGTGCCGACTCAACACGGCGATGGGGATGAGCTCACGGGGAGAGAGAGAGAGAGAGAGAGAGAGAGAGAGAGAGAGAGGACTGTATTCTATTGTCCTAATTAGAGCGGAGTCGGGTGACAGAGATGGATCACGGTAGCGACGGGGCGACGGCAGCGGTGCTCCTCTGTGAAAATAAATGTTGGCTCTTCCTCTCTGCGTCTAAACAGAGGGCCGGCCCCGCATTTACATACAACACCTCAGCGCTGTTGGTGGTAGGACCCCGGAGGCATTCCTTTACTGTTTGCGTTGTTTTCCGGGATGCAGGATATGCTGGACCTACATTTGGGAAAGGGGCTGTGGCGTCTATTTTGCTCTGCAGATGCAGTGGGATTAAAAAAAATAGATAAAATACAAAACTCAGTCGCCCCCACCCACCCACCCCGCCATCAGCCAGATCTCTTTAGGACCACATGGATCTCACAGCCTTATAGAGCGGGAGTCATCCCTAAAGAGATAGGGGATGGGTGGGTGGGGGGTGTAGGGGGTGGGTTCGGGTGGGGTTGGGGGGGAGGGGGGTCACTTTGAGGGGGTGCATAAAAAAAAGGGCCTTGGGCCGGAGAGGGTAGCCCACGGGGGCTCGGTGCGATTGCTTTGCCGAAGACTGATGGCGTCCAGTTGTGTGTAAATCAAGTTTGCCGCTCGGCAGCCGGACTCAAGGCCCACTCCCAGCGGGGAGGGGGGGGGGGGGGGCCCGGGGGGGCTGGAGGGAAAACCAACGGATAAACACACACACACACACACACACACACACATCACACACACACACAGGTCAAAACATATCTGTAAGTAAAGTGTCACCAAACGTTTTCATAATGAAATATCATCACCCAATTAATAAGCGCCCGCGTCAGCATTCGTGGAGGTATCTGGGCGAGGCTTTAAATCAACCTGATGTATATTTCATGTGTCTTTAGCCGCGGAGACGACTCACATATGCAGAGAGATACGGAACACACACACACACACACACACACACACTCACACTCACTCACATATGCTCTCACACACACACACACACACACGCACGCACGTGCACGCACACACACCGTGTTGGACAACAGAGGTAATCAATCATGTTTAATATTGACTCTGGGATGGACGGGGAACAGATGCACCTAAGAATAGAACGTCCAGGCGTCCCTCCGGAGATGCCAAACCATTCTTTTTTTTTTTGCATGTGCACGGCCAAAAGTATGCATGGGAAACCACTTACACACACACACACACGCACACACTCACACACACACACACACGCACACACACACACACACACACACATACACACAGTGCACACAAACTTGGACACACACCATACACACCAGTGCACACACTTGGACACACTCACACACACAAGCGCACACACACACACACACACACAAACCAAACACAAATACACACCTAGACACACACCTAGACACACACCTGAACACACACACACAAGCACACACTGGGACACACACACACACACGCGCGCGCACACACGCGCACACCTGGACACACGATTGGACACACACTTGGACACACACACACACACACACACGCACACACACACACACAGACAGACAGAAAGCACATTCATAACCATGGGCATGAGAAGGCCGGAGCCACTTGCCAGTGGAGCAGGCTGGCCAATAGAGGGTGGTGTTGTATTGCAGGTCGAGTGTGTTGGGGCTGCAGCGACACACAGAGACACACAGCACCTGCTCATGCTCAGCACCACTATGAACCACCTCCTGCCCGCCCACCGTCCCGGAACCTCCCGCCTCTGAGCTGTCAATCACCTTTTACCCTTTATATGATCTAGAGGCGTCTGTCTCGTGGATCAACAGCCAATGTTCCTGTGTTATCTCCTCGCTCGCGATTGGCCCATGAAACATAATCACGCCTTCCATCCTGATTAATGGCGGACCATTGTTGAGTTGTCAATTCTGTCTGTCACTGTTTTAGGACCCGGGGCCTCGTCTTAATGCAGGGTTAGGGTTAGTTAATTGTGAAATATGCATTCCTCAATTAAAAAATCGAAATAAAAAATGTGACCAGTCTGCTTTCTTTCGCCGTGTGTGTGTGTGTGTGCTTTATGCCACCTCCCCCAATAAACTATCCACTAAGTCAGCATCAATTAAAATGAAGAAAGAAAGAAAGAAATAAAAGCGTCTAAAAGGACATTTAAGATGTCGTCAACGGGGCTAGCGACGCGCTAGGCCACAGCTGGACGCATAAACTTGGGATATTCGGCGGCAAGCAGTTGGAAGCCATCTTAAAACTCCAGAGGACAGGCTCACACACCGCCTCCCATTAAACCCTCGTGCCTCCCGTCCAGTCGTAGTCAGCATCGACATAAAAACAAACAAACAGATGCATATATATGCAAATGAAGACCAGGGCAAAGAGAGAACGTAGGGCGGTGTCTGCGTGTGTGTGTGTGTATGTGTATGTGTGTGTGCACGTGTGTGTGTGTGTGTGTGTGTGACTGTCCCCCATAACTCACAGTGATCGTCCTCAACGACCAAGCAGTCTTTCACTAAGGAAGTGGAAATGATGCAATAGAGAGGTGACTGCACCTGTCGGCCAACTGACTAATGGGCCAATCAGATCGCAAGGACAGGGATCACATTTTGGCGATGACTTTGGCTTGCGTCCCCCCCCCCCACCCCCCCCCTCTCACCCCCACTCCCCCCCCCCCCCGCCATGTGCACAAACTCTCTCTGTCTCTTTCATTCTCTGAAAATGGATTACGTGATCATTATTACACGTTTTATAAGTGACCAGAGGCGGCCATTTTGTCGAAAGCATGTCGCAAACGTATCATCAGCTGTAAGTAACGGGGGGCCCGCGAAGGCAACACCGGAAATGTTCGAGTCATAACTATTCAGAGTCCTATCAAAACTATGTCGCCCGCCATCAAGGTAACAATTTATATTGCCTCGTGAACATTTTAGGGAACGAGGTGGTGATGCTAAACTGCAGCTTGGAAGGTTCCCAGGTGCGTCTGCGTGGCGACGAGAACCCCCTCGCATTAGCCCGGTGATTTCCCAAGCCGTCCGCCGCTCGGGACACACCGGCGCCACGTCGAATCCTCCCCGCGTCAATATCTAATGCAATGCATTTATACGTCTTCAGGAGGAACGGAAACAACACACTGCAATAAAGACATCCTGTGTGTGTGTGTGTGTGTGCGCGCGTGTGTGTGCGTGTGTGTGTGACAATCCGACATGATGGATGAAGCGAAACGATGAATGCTTCCTTTTTTTCTTTTAATGAAAGCTCTTCAACGCTCAAGATGAGGATCGCCCCCCCACCCCCACCACCCCCACCACCACCACCACCCACCAAAACCCCCTCCCTGTCCACCAAAGCTCCACCACCACCACCACCACCGACAACAAGAACATTTCAATTGGAAGCCCCTTTTAATCCAATATCCTTTTCTTTCACGGAGAGACTTGCAAAAAACCTAGACTTGCCCATACATCTTAAACGGGACAATCATTTACATTTCAACCCTCCTCCTCTCTCCCTCCCTTGGCGTTCCTACACGGCGGCGTGATATCGTAACGCAAACGAACGTGGGCGTTCCCTCGTTGTGTTGACTAGCAAAACACGATGGGGATAAATAAAGCGTCGACTTTCTCGCCCCCAAATCCACAAACCCCCAGCCCCCCCCCCCTCCTAGTATAAGAAACGAGGATGATAAATACATTCACGTCGTCCCTGAGACGAGAGACGGGCAAGTTGGGGTGTGAGTGAAAGAAAGAGAGAAAGAGAGACACAGAGAGGGAGAGAAGAGAGAGAGCAGGAGAGAGAGAGAGAGACAGAGAGAGTGAGTGAGAGGGTGCTGTGTTTGGTGGTGTGCTCGCATGTTGGAGACGCCAAGAGTAGCTGGCGCAAGACGTGGAACAGAAGAAGAGAGGAATAGGATGAGGAAGAGGAAGAGGTATTGAGCAAGAAGTAGGGGCCCGTCTCTCCAGGTGCTGGAACGGAGACAGGAAGTGGAGTGTGCAAGAGAAGATACCGGAAGGAGGGGAGGAAAGGAAACGTAAGAGACGTGCACGTGGTTGGTGGATGCGTGTGCATGCACATCTGTACAGCTTCTTCATACTCTGACACACACACACACACACATGCACACGCACACACACGCACACACACACACACACACACACACACACACACACACACACACAGACCAGATCATCTGACAACACCTGGCCGTGAAACACAACACAGAAGTCTGTGTCTGAGTGTGTGTTTGAGCATGTTAGCGATAAAGAAAACAGACAAACACACACACACACACACACACACACACACACACCACACACACACACACACAACACACACTCACTCTCTCTCTCTCTCTCTCTTACGCACAGAAAATGAAAATGAGTCTATGTTTAACCATATATATCCTTTGTCTCCCCTTATCATAGCCACTCTTCCCTTTCTCCTTGCCCACCCTGCTCCAACACGAGGAGAAGACGATAGCCAAATGTCTCCTTCAACTGAGAGCTATATAATAGATGCATAAATATTGACATTAGTTTGTTTGTCCCTGGCTAAAATCAAACACAAATCTGTTTATTTAGGTACCATGTAAGACTTAAGTCATATGGAATAAATAGCAATAAGCTATGCACACATCTCACTCATGCCGCATGCTATGCCTTGCATGTCATTAAACAGAAGTGCTAGAAAATGTGGGAATGTATGCGATCCGCCCGCCTATGACAGCCCTCCCGTAATGTATAGACACACTCTGGCTGAGTCCCCTCCTCTCTCTTCCTCCTCCTCCAATGCAAAGGGAAAGCAAGAGGATCCCAAACACACCCCACTCCTGAAGCCTCCCATCTGGGCTGCACCCTGCAGGTGACAATCACACGGGTTCCTGTCTTTAAGACGCCGGAGTCTATCGCTCAGCATGTGTACGTGTGTGTGCGTGAATGCGTGTGTGCTTGTGTGTGTATGCATGCGTGTGTGTGTGTGTGTTCATCAAGTTAATCAACTTCCTAGTTCAAAAGGAGCTTGGGTGCGGAGAAGGGGTGGGGGTGGGGGTGGGGTGGGGAGAGAAAGAAAGAGAGAGAAAGCGAGAAATATGTCTTTGCCATCAACACTGCAACCCCCCCCCCCTCCCCATCTCGCCCTACACACGCACACACACACACACACACACACACCCCTCCATTTAAAAGCTCATCAACTATAGGCCTAGGTATTGTCATTTGAATCTGCAGCCTATTCCTTACAGACAGACACACACGTGCGCGCACACACACACACACACACACGCACACGCACACACACGCACACACACAGGTGTCAACGATGGCTCTTCTGTATTTCATGTGCTCGCCATGCAGCCTGCATGTTCTTTTGGCATGGTGTTAAAATGTCCCGCTGGTGAATCCAATTAATATCAGCTATATGGTTGATAAGCGCGCATTAATGAGGATGTCAACAATATTGGATAATACTTGATAAATATTTGTGAGAATTTTTTTTTTTATTTATTCAACGGGGAAATCCACCGGGATTGAGAGCAATGTGTCAACGACACACGGTTATTAAATGTAAGAAGTCCTTTCGATCACATCCAGTTTCTCTCAATTAACATTCCTCCTGATCGATCATGGCTTTTTATATGCTGATTTAAAAATAATGCCGTTATATCCGTTATATTTGTCTACTTCGTATAATTTTTTTTAAAAAAAGCTTAAGTGTACCATGTCTAGTAAAATGATCATGTTATGGTAATATGTGCTCTGTAAGTGATCGATGAGTCGGCAACACAGGGCGCGCATCTGATCAGATCGCTCATCCACATGTTATTTCATCCATTAAAGAAAACTCCATTTATTTAGGAAAAAAAACGGGATATAGTGCGCACAGTGTATTAAACGTCATTAAAATAACCATCAGGCCAATTTGAGGACATTCAATAAAGAATTCAGTTGATTAACCTCTCTTTTAGCTCATTCACCTAGGCTACTATTATTACTACTATTGATATTTTATAGGGCGGTTATTTTAAATAAAACAAGACAATGTTAATTGATATACATTTTTCAATCCAATTTCAATGTTGGATAATCGTACAAACCACCATGTAAATATTACGCCGCACAATAAGACTCAGGATAGCAGGGGTCATCTTCGTTAACTAGATGAGACTTGATTAATATATGGCCTATACATTATACTACCATCCCGGCCATTGGTAATTAGGGATGTGATAATATAGGTTATTGTGACGACACATATTCATTATAGGCCTGTAGGCCTTTATATTTATATTTATATTTGGCCAAAACACCTAAAGGTCACGATATTGTAAACGATGCAATATCTTACAATCAGGTATTTCTCTGGAACAGATAAACATTACGAAGGACTTTTGACCGCAAGTCACTAAAATACGCGCGACTCTTTGCGTTTGACCAGTGCGCTCTTTGTGCCGCGCACTGGCGTGTGTGTGTGTGTGTGTGTATGCGTGTACCCCTGTGTGTGTGTGTATGTGTGTGTGTGTGTGTGTGTGTGTGTGTGCGCGCTAGAGTCTGGGTTTGCGCTCACACTGTCCAATGGCTTTTCTGCTGGTGATCCGATTATAGTTGTGCAAGCCACCACTAGTCGCCCCCAGTGCTCCTAGCTGCTGCAGTCTCCATTATTCCTCTCGCCGACCGGAGACTTAACGTCACGTCCGCACTTGAACTTGAATTTCATCCCATTGTAGGGGAGGCAGCACCTCGCCACAGAGACACACAGGGAGAGAGGGAGAGCTCGGGGGATGCAGGACTCTTCCTCACACTAGAGCAACAGAGAACGAACGGGGAGTACGGAGAAGACGAAGGAGAGTCAACCCAAACCCAAGCAGAGCGCGCAAGGTCTTGGTTTATTATTTGGAAAGGAGGTGGCGGTGGTCCCTCTCGCTCTGTCCCCCCAGCCCTCCGCAGAGCCGCGCAAGGGGCGATCGCACTTTGAGCAGAGAAGACCAAGTCCAAGCAGCCTACTGCTACTATACGCGCAGCAAGAAGTGCGCACTCCAAGTGTCGAGAAGAAAGATTTGGATTCATATTTTATACATTTTCAGTCATACTTTTTTTTTGTAAACTGTTTTTATTATTATTATTATTTTATTTTTATTTTTTTTTAAATAGAAACAGCACTGTCTGCGCTGCAGGGGTCCAGGCGAGGGTGTGTGGAGCGGAGACTCTGGACACTGATCTATCCTTCATACCTGTGCGCGCACGGACTGACTCGGAGAGCGGTCGGTCACCGGCCCGGGGGTGCACCTCCACCTCCACCTCCACCCCACCACCTCCACCTCCACCCTACCTACCTACCTGTCTACCTGCCTGCAGTGCTGACACAGATTTTATCATTCATCCACGCCAAAGGATCATCCAGTCCCCTTCAGACTTGTTCCTCACCGCTCGGACAGCTCGGTGCACTTTTTGCGCCTCCTTTTGAGCAAATACGCAAGACGGCGTGAGCGCGCGAAAGAAAGACAACCAAGCCGGACTATATCCCGCAGCGACACTCACACACACACACATACACACACAAACACAAACACACACACACACACACACACCACAACACACACACACACACACACACACACACACACACACACACACACACACACACACACACACACAACACACACACACACACACACACACACACACACACACACACACACACACACACACACACACACAACACACACACACACACACACACACACACGCAAAAAAAAATAAAAGGCTCACCGGACCCGAAGGAAGAAGCCCTCGGTGGCGTCCGAGTGGACACTCTTGCGTGGCATCCATCTCCTGTCCGGGGGACCGATCGCCGGGTTCACCAGCCGCCACCACCACCACCACCATCACCAACACCACCACCACCACGGGGTCGGGGTTGACCGGAGGGAGCGCAGATAGCCGCTGTCCTGTGTGTGCGGGAGGTCCCTCGTCCGGTCAGGGGCCAGCAGAGAGACGCGATAGGAGGCAAGCGCGCCGACCCTCTCCCGTGCCGCTCTCCGGGCCATGCCACTGTAGATGCCAGGGCAGCGATGTCCCGCCGCAAGCAGGGGAACCCACAGCACGTCTCGCAGAGGGAAACAGCACGTAAGTGGCCGCGAAGACCGCTGCTTTCTGCACAGTGAGCGCAAGTGTGCACCTCTACGCGCACGTATTTATCCTTTCCATTTGTTTTAAATGTAGGTTTCAATCACATTCGTTAAGGATGCTCCATGCGTAAAAAGGAGAATAGAATAGCTGCTTTCTCCCAGGTATTTGCTAAATCATAATTTAAAGCAATGCTCTATTATAGAATATTTCCTATTTATTTATTTGCATTGTATTTGGTTTACTTGGGCTATTGCATTAATATCTGCATGCTTTTATTGGCGTCTAGTTGTGCCTATCTACCGTCTTAGGCAAAACCAAGTCTAGTTTATATATGTGTGAGAGTTTATAGAGGTAACACGAAGGAACATATTTGTACCATAACTTATTTTGAAACATGGTCTAATAATTACTACTTTCCTTGTAAATGAAAGTTTATTTTGATCGACTAAAACTTTTAAAGCATTTTAACTATCCTCCTGAATAGGCCTTAACAGGGTTGAGTTTAGTGGCTCTTGAGCGGCCCTTAGAACTCCGATATATAAAATAACTAAAATGCGAGGGAGGTGAGAAAACATGACCCTGCGTAATGTGGGATTTAAGATTAAAATAAGCAGGAAAGTTATTTTTTCCTTTTTTATCACGTCGACTCTGCTCCCATTAATATAGTCTAACACAATCTTAATATTATCATCACAATCTTATAATATCTCAATAATCAACGATTCATAACCTTTCAAGTTGCAACAATTTCTTAAGACATTGTAAAAAAATATTGTAGCCTATACCCGGACATATTATATTATAGCCTATTACATATATTACATTACATAGCCTACATTCCTTTCTTTACTTTACTTACTTGAAATTGAACCACAATAAAACCTTAAAAATGCTGAAACTAACAACTTATAATTATACATGTCTTTATTTTTATTTCTACTTCATATTTACTACTTTAAAATCTTCAAACATTTTATTCCTAACTGATGATGGGCAACGTACTGTATATGTGAATACATGCATTTCTTTATTGAATGTTGAATTAGTGAACTAAAGTCATAATCCGTGGACGTCCTTGTTGGAGGCTGCTTTGTGTTTTTTTGTGCGTAATGTGTGTTCATGGTTCTAAATTAATTAACAATAGTTTTGGTCACTTATGATATAGTCTCCCCCCTCCAATCTGTTGGTATCGCCTATTCTCCTCGGATGTTGCAATCACAGTAAACAAGTAAACAACCACAACAACAATAACCACCAGAAAAATGTTTTTTTGCTTTCATAGAGAAATTAAAAATAGATTGTTCACTCATTTGGCCAAGATATTTAGACGCAAAAAGCGTGTGTGTGTGTGTGTGTGTGAGAGGCATGTGAGCTGGACAGCGAGAGAGAGAGAGAGAGAGAGAGAGAGAGAGAGAGAGAGAGTACGTGTGTGTCCATCTGTGTGTGTGTGTGTGTCCGTGTGTGTGTGTGTGTGTGTGTGTGCGTGTGTGTGCGTGTGTGTGTGCGTGTACTCGGGCTGCACTCGGGGGGCCACGATCGTTTCCAAGAGACCCAACCCGGTGTCTATTAAGGAGATCCTTTTTTCTTTTTAAATGCAAATCTCACCCATTAAAGTTCTGATATGGCTAAAACAAATCAAAACAAATCAAAACAAATCAAAACCAAAAAACAAAACCCAGAGTGAAAAGCCAAAATGAAAAGCAAAAGCGACCGCCACACCAGTTCACCACAAAGTAAATCCTGTTTTGAAAACCGACTTGCTTTCATTTTCATAAAACACCCCCCAAAAAAGTGAGTGAGGTTTCCCCGCCATAAGACCACGCTGTTTTCCCGCCTGAAACGATGCCGTCAAATTCACGTCAGAGAGGCTCTGCGCTTTACTCCCTCCGAAATGGAGGGAGTAAAGCGTAAAGCGTCACAGTTGCTGTGGCTTTTTTTTTTCTTATCCGATGAGTTTTGCAGGTTTCCCCCCCCCCCCCCCCACCCCACCCCTCCAACACACACACACACACACACACACACACACACACACACACACACACACACACACACACAACACACACACACACACACACACACACACACACATACACACACACACACACACACACAACACACCTCTTTCCGTGGTGTTTATTGCACCTGATCAATTTTGCCTTGTGAAGTAGAAGACGGAATAGAGTCTGAGATAGAGAGAGAGAGATAGAGAGATAGAGAGAGAGAGAGAGAGAGAGAGAGAGAGAGAGAGAGAGAGAGAGAAGAGAGAGGAAGAAGATAAACAGCAGATTGAGTTAATGCACGAACAGGGCAACAGCACAGCAGCAGTGAGGGACTTGTGGACAGTGTTGTAATGGTAGCGTGTGTGTGTGTTGTGTGTGTGTGTGTGTAGTGTGTGTGTGTGTGTGTGTAGTGTGTAGTGTGTTTGGCTTTGTTGTACCACTTGCTATTGCCTGCATTCCTCCATGTGAAAGGCCTTCATAATTGTCAGGGCTTATTCTATTGCATGGCCTTGTGTGCTTAATAACCACACTTAACATACGCTTTAAAAAAAGAAAAAAGGTTAAAGTATTGCACAGCTGAAGTTTTCTTGGCTTGTTTTGTTCACTTTGCCACTGAAAACACAAAGACACAAAGACACAAAGACACAAAGACACAGTTCCCACACAAGCCTTTGCATGCGTATCATTTGAATGAGGTTCATGACAATACAAGCATGTTACGTGCATTTACTGTATGTATTGACTCTGAGTTTGAGTCAAGACTTACCACCCACTTCCCATCCACACACATACAAACACACACGTACGTACGCACACACACACACACACACACACACACACACACACACACACACACACACACAGTGGAAAGTCCCTTGAATGTGACATTTTCACCGGAGAAAACATGCATGTGTCAAATGTGCACATGCGATGGTTGTGTGAGGAGGACCCAGCGGTGTGTGTGTGTGTGTGTGTGTGTGTGTGTGTGTGTGTGTGTGTGTGTGTGCACGTGCACGGAGCCCACTCGGTTATGAACTGTGTGGATTTCTTGCAGTGCACCCACTCCTCTTGTCCCCGAGTTAACGACCTGTATCAAGGTCTGCGGTCTTGTTCGAGGCTCCTTCTGGTTACCACGGAAGTAACAGCCCGACAGGCAGACAGAGAGGCAGACAGACAAACAGGCAGACAGAGAGACAGGCAGACAGACAGACAGGCGGACAGAGAGATAAACAGACAGGATCCGCGATATAAAGCAGGAGCCGTTAGCGGACACATGCAATGCGTTGGGCTAACAATAAAAAAGGAAACACAAAAGTCTTTCCACGTGCGTGGACATCTCCTGCACCGTCGTCCG
>PIJE02000822.1:154762-157262 GCA_002895965.2 Coryphaenoides rupestris | reverse complement strand
TTTCACATTAAAAGCAAAAACATATTAGCGGCTCAATTGGACTCGCTCCATGGCAAACTGTAAACTATATTGCCGCAATAACTTTTTATGTTTGGAAAATTACCTCCCGGTATTTCACAGTTTCCACATGAAATATGTCCAAGTAGCACCTTATTAGCAGTAAGGAGAGGGGTTTTTTTCGGATTAATTTTAGCTGGAGCTCAATTTGCACTTCATATACTTGGCAGGGGGTTGAAATATGACAGGTACAATTGTTCCCCTGTATATTACTCTGTTTTTTAATTCACTTGGGCCTACTGCTTTTTTTTTCTTCCCAAGTATTTCATTAACATGACATCAAGCGAAAGATGGATAGATAGATAGATAGATAGATAGACAGAGAAAGAACAGAAAATATGGAAAATGTAAAAACACAAGGGAAGACAATAGGAAAATGTAGCATATAAAAGGAGGGGTAAAAAAATAAATGATAAGTATATATAAGTGAAGGCAAATAAAGGTTACGTTCGGTTGGAGAGGATTCTTGAGAAAGTAGGATGGAGTTTGAATGTCAGCTAGCACGCCGCCGTGCTAACCGCCACTCTCAGCGGCCGGCCATCCCTCCCTTATCAATTGCCTCTCAGCAGGTCAAAGGATTATTTTATGCTAAAACTTTATTCCTTCATCCCTTTAAAATATAAAAATTCACATCACTGAGTGAGAGAGAGAGTGAGAGAGAGAGACAGAGAGACAGAGTGAGAAACAGGGTGGAGAGAGAGAGAGAGAGAGCGGGAGACAGAGAGCGAGAGTGGGAGATGGAACTGAAGATAGATTCAAAGCCGCCTTTTTTTTTTTTTTTTTTTTAAGCGTCAAGCCTTTTACATTTTCTCCCCGCACCTCAACTCAACACGAGGAGTGGAATGCCCATCGCTTTTCATTAATGAGTCCGGTCGCATTCGTAGCGGGAGTGGGCCGTAATAAGCAGCTTAGAGCCCGGGAGAGGAGGAGAGGAGGAGAGGAGGAGAGGAGGAGGAGAGGAGGAGAGGAGGAGAGAACAGGAAGTACACATTTCTCTCTTTGTCCTCGGTCTCCATAGAACACGTGTTGAACAACCCCGTGTCTGGGAGTGGACATGGATTTAATTCTGAGCACCAGCCATGGTTCTCACCAGCTACTAAGACCACCAAAACCATTTAGTTAAAAATATTTTTCTGAGTGCTCCGCACACTTGGCTGGATGTGTGTGTGTGTGTGTGTGTGTGTGTGTGTGTGTGTGTGTGTGTGTGTGTGTGTGCACATGTGTTATTCATGTTCTCTGACTCACAGGGTTTGTTCTGACAGCTCCTCGTCTCGTCCGCCTTAGTCGGGGGTGGAGCCACCGATCACATGTGACAGAAAATGGCCGACTGACAGCTCGGCGACAGGAAAGGGAGGGGCGGGACTTGGGGTGCTTCACTTCCTCTCAGGTGTGGTGGCTGAGCGATCGAGTCTGGATATTTTAGCGGAAGAACGGAGCGCATTGACGACGATAACGCTTCATATCATAAACGGTACACCACCGGTATTATTTATGAAATATATTTGTGAAACGTATAATATTTCTTCATTCTCTTCATTAATCATTCTCGATTTTCCATCAATTCTATCTTAATGATTGGGCCGTGTTAAAATGCTGTCGTTTCTCAAAAGGTTGAATGATTGATT
Source organism: Coryphaenoides rupestris (assembly GCA_002895965.2). Taxonomy (NCBI): domain Eukaryota; kingdom Metazoa; phylum Chordata; class Actinopteri; order Gadiformes; family Macrouridae; genus Coryphaenoides; species Coryphaenoides rupestris. The sequence continues at coordinate 155,580 of PIJE02000822.1, read as the reverse complement.
TTATTTTGTTGATATATTTTTTAATTCATTTTCCCCTCCTTATGCTTTCATGCTGTTTTATCTGGAAAGGGCAAGAAGTTCAATAGGACCCGAGCGTCTTCCTCTGCCACGTCTAGCGCTCCTTATCTCCTCTGCTCGCCCCCCCGCCCTGCCCACCCCCCCAAACGACTGGTCCTCCTGTATGTCTGCTGATAACCATCAGCTGCTTGCAGTGTAGTGAGTAGTGAGCCCCACTGTGTCAGCGTGTGTGTATGCAGTGTGCATGTGTGCGCGTGTGTGTGTGTGTGTGTGTGTGTGTGTGTGTGTGTGTGCGCGCGCTTGGTGTTTGTGCTCACAAAACCTTTTCCCTTAAGGCCATTTATCAAGAAAAAAAAAAGGAAAACACGAGCTGCGTTTTGATCTTACAAATCCATATCTGGGGAAAAGGAAAAAGAAAAAAAAAGTGTAACCCCCCCCCCCCCCCCCCCCCCCCCCCTAAATAAATAATAAAAGCCCGGGTAAGGACTCGGTGGGTTCCTCCTACCTGGTAATACATCCCCCCCCTCGCCACCCCTTTTATCTCGTTACCACGGCGGTCCGCGCGAGGCCCCTGAGGACGTGTACCTTCAGGTGGCCCCTGATTGGTTCCTAGTCGGCGAGAGAGAGAGAGAGAGAGAGAGAGAGAGGGGGGCGGGTCCTTAAACAGGAAGCCGGTCGCTCTCTAATCCCAGGTGTGCACCGTTTGAGGACACATTGGATATTGTGATATTTTTTGCCATTTTCTTTTTCAAAACTTGGGGCAAAAAACACCAAAACACACACACACACACACACACACA
>PIJE02000822.1:142133-148941 GCA_002895965.2 Coryphaenoides rupestris | reverse complement strand
GTGTGTTGTGCGTGTGCGTGAGGACAATACACGCACCATTCGCGTGGAAAGAGCCAGTGATGGTGTGTGTGGTGGTGTGTCATGTTAAAACAACAGTCATTAAATGGCTCCATCACACACACATACGCACATATGCATGCACACTGAGTTAACATTAACAGTAACTGAGTGACAGGTGAAGGCAGTCTAACATGTACGTCCCTATCTGGCCCTAACGTGCAGAAAGAACACAACACCTTTTACTCTGCATTCATACGCACACACACACACACACACACACACACACACACACACACACACACACACACACACACACACACACACACACACACACACACACACACACACACACACACACTCTTCTCTGTGCAGACGGAGTGACCCCAACATAATAAGTGTGTTGTCAGGCTCATCGTGTTTCTGGTGAAATGTAGGTGAATTCTATCTCCTCAAACACACTCCTACTCCTCACACACTGCTCCACTCAGAGACTTCAAGCACACACACACACACACACACACACACACACACACACACACACACACACACACACACACACACACACACACACACACACACACACACACGCGTGCACACACCATGTTATTTCATGGTTGTCACACGAGTGACAGAAATTTGGCATCAGTCTATAGCAGTGTGTGTGTGTCTGTCGTCAATAGGAATCACACACAGACACACACACACACACACACACACACACACACACACACACACACACACACACACACACACACACACATATGAGCGCATCAGTGAGTGTGAGAGTAATACAGCTGAGAGATAAAATTGTAACATATGAATAAAAAGGAATCGAAAGTTCTAACTTTATGAAAATCGATTCACAGCATTCAATCACTGGTCCCCTCCCTCACTTCCCGCCCTCCCGCCCTCCCCACACAGACACACACACACGCACCCACACACACGCACGCACACACACACACACACACACACACACACACATCTCACTCTGCTGGACCCGCTGACTAGACTGCCCTCCACCTCTCCACTGTGGAGTGTCCGTGATAGTGGCCTGTTGGCGGCCAAATCAGCCACTCAACAAAAGCTAATTTCTCACTCGGTTAAACTGTGGTGGTGGGGGCCGGATTAGAGACCCCTGCCTCATGTTTTACTGACAGAGAGAGAGAGAGACTGAGAGAGACTGAGTGAGCTAAAGAGAGAGAGAGAGAGAGAGAGAGTGAGAGAGAGAGAGTGTGTGTGTGTGTGTGAGAGAGAGAGAGGGAGAGAGAGAGAGAGAGAGAAAGAGTGGGCTGGGAGGAAAGGATTTAAACCTCAATTACAAGGGGCTGAGAGGGTTTTTTGTGTGTGTGTGTGTGTGTGTCCATGGAGAAGGTGGGAAAGTTTATCTGGGTTTTAAGCTGGTCAAAGTGTTTGTGTAGGTGTGTGAGTGTGTGTGAGTGTGTGTGTGCGTGTGTGTGCGTGCGTGTGTGCGCGCGTGCGTGCGTGTGTAAGAGTGTTATTTAGGCATCGCATAACGATGCATCGCAAGCCGAAAAGGGTGTCAGCTTGCGGAGTAACATGTTTGATCCGTCTTGTTTAAGAAGGGTTTAAGGTCTGCCCAATTTACACACACACACCACACAGCACACAACACACTTTCTCTCTCTAGGAAGGACACACAGTCTTGGAGATTTTCGTATTGTCTGAGCCTCTAAGAGGTGTTTTACGGTTCATGTCTCGAATATGTGTTACGGTTTACTGTACATTGATAATATAATATAATATCATATAATGATATAATTCCAAATGTCGAATAAGAATTATTTATAGACAACACACAGCACAGCACAGGCCACACACACACACACACCAACAACACCACACACACAACAAACGCCACACACACTCCTTTTGCTGTAATACTGTAAATATTCTGTCAATATTTACAGTATTTACAAATATTGTGTAATTATCTAGCCTTGTATTGTTCTTTTGCACATTCCGCTGGGCATCGCCACTTATTCATTTCACCGCACATCCTGTATGTGTATGTGACAAATAAACGTCTTGAATCTTGAATCTTGTACACCACACACACACACACACACACACACACACACACACAACACAGAACACACATAGACACACACACACACACACACACACACACTTTGAAGGGAGTCTTGACATAGCAGCCGCCGCCGCCATTGTTTTACTACACTTTCTGAACCATATAACGCATGTACAATTTTTTTTTTATATTCTCTTGTTATTACCTCCTTAAGAAAGTGAGCAAAGTGTCGCCCGCCAACCAGCCCCCGCCCTACCTCGCCGCTGACTGTGACTGACTAGTGGCTCTTTGGTTTTTTTAATTCGTCGTTTCATCTCCTGCCTGCAGTTTCTTTTTGGTGGGACGATGCCACAGGCTCCAGAGCGCGGCTTTACTCTGTGCATAGACTTTTATAGGTGGGGGGTGTGTGTGTGTGGGTGGGGGGGGGGGGTCGATGTGGGTGGCAGTATAGTAAAAAACCAAACCAAAATCAGTTCCTCTCTCTTTACTCCGTTTCATTTCCTTTGACGTAAAAGCGACTCTATTAAGCTTTTTTTTTATTAATTCAATGTTTTGTTGTCATTGGCGCCGGGGTGCCTTTGTAGATTTTAAATGACATTTGGGGCGATGAGGGCGTTATCGCCCGGGTGTAATGTGTGTGTTCCTTAAAAACACACTGCCACACACACACACACACCACACACACACAACACACACACAGGCACACACACAGGCACACACACACAGGCACACACGCTTCGCCCGCCGCCCTTCCGCTGAATAATTCAAACGACGACGAGAGAATGAAAGCAAGTTACTAACTGCAGTCGGTCTATTGATTTACCCTCTCCTTAGAAAACAAACGGCTGAAACCAAACAAACCGACAGACTGAGCTAATGTCCGGAGGAGAGTGGCGACGGCCTCTGTTTACTCCTCTGCTGGCTGATCAATAACACGTGTACATCGCGGTTTATATACGCTTACAACTTGGGGAACGCTCTCACTTCTTTCCCGAGAGAAGAAAAACAACGAGTTCCAAAAAAACAAAATCGTCTTTATGTAAATTATGTTTGAATAAAACCATCATCGCTTTGTCTTTTAGAATTTATTTTCGCGAAGAGCGCCGACTCCCGGCTAGCCACGCCCCCGCACCCGCCACCCGCCACCCAACCCCCTCCCCCACCCCGCCACCCCCCCTCTTAAGTGTGTGTGTGTGTGTGTGGTGTGTGTTGTTTGTGGCGTGTGGACCGCGAGTGGTGGCAGCGAGGGAGCTGGGGAAGCTTGTCCAAGTAAACAATGGCTGCCATGTGCCAACCACACTCCCTCCCCCCCCCCCTTCCCCCCCCCCCCCCCTCCCTCCCCTCCGCGCCGTAGTACACAACCCTCTTGATTAGATCCAGACCGTCCTCCATCCCTTCATCGCTTTTATCCCCCTCTCTCTCTCGTTCTCACTAGATCTATCTATCTTTCATCTATTTATCTATCTCTCTATCTCTCTCTCTCTCTCTCTCTCTCTCTCTCGCTCTAGCTCTCTCTCTCTCTCTCTCTCATCTCTCTCTGGCAGTATATATACTGTATATACAGGGCTATATTGTTCATTCTCTCCTATTCGCTTGAAATTCTTTATGCTCAAGTGTTTTATTTGCCTAGGGGAGGGGGGAGGGGTAAATTAATTAATTAATTAACAGGGATTAATTGGGGGGAACCAACTACAAAGAAACCAACTACTTTAAGAAAGTCAAGTAAGTCAAGTCACTTTTCATGATTCATGCTTTAAAAAAAGTCAAGTCACAATCTCTCGGTTGCCAGCAAGAGCCCTTTAGGGATGGGGAGGTTCCGCTGGCGTTGACTTCTTGGTGGCCGTATGTGTGCTGACTTGAACTTGAGTCTCCAGAGTGCTAACCTCCAGCACAGAACACAGCAACACCAAGACGCCTGCTTGGGCATGGTCTTAACTTTACCGTTCACGGGACTTAGGGCTTGAACAAGGCTTTCCATGGATTTGAAACCCAGGACTGGCAGAGCTGAAGATAAAACTCGCGTGCCACTGGTGCCCAACAGTCAAGGGGTCGGAGGTGGCATTTGACATTACACTTATGCTGCATTGTTAAGTTGGAAAAGGACAAGAGATTTCCATTGTGACTTGAACACATGACCTTGGAGTTGATAACAATGCACTCTCTCCACTGCACCATCAGGACATTGACAAACAGACTAACAGGACTTAGGTGTAGTGTTAGTGTTAGGGCATTGACTTAAAAGTACACACTTCACAGTGTTGTGTCTCAGTGGCACAGCGGAGAGGTTCAAACTCCCAGTTTAACTAATGAACCCTCTGGTGTCTTCGTTCATTTGTCATAATCAGGATACTCTTCAAACTGGCAGCATTATGAAATTATATATTGTTTAAAAACAATCGAAAATAAATCGTGATTATATTTGTTGCCAGATCGCCCAGCCCTACGCTGACCAGAGTTGTGACACCGCTGAAGCAATGGAGAGGCCTTTGCTTTTTCTGCGAGCATACTGTTTTTAAGGGCCACTTCCTGGATTCCTTCTGAGGCTGCCCCCCTGCATGTGTGTGTGTGTGTGTGTGTGTGTGTGTGTGTGTGTGTGTGTGTCTGTGTGTGTGTGTGTGTGTGTGTGTGTGTGTGTGTGTGTGTGCATGTGTGTGTGTGTGTGTGTGTGTGCGTGTGTGTGCGTTTACGTCTTTAGTTTTGTCACTTGTGGTGTAGATGTGGAGATAAAGTGTACAACACACACACTGTTGCTGTTTTTTCATTGGTGATGGGCGTGGCGGTGAGGGACGGTATGTGTGTGTGTGTGTATGTGTGTGTCTGTGTGTGTGTGTGTGTGTGTGTGTGCGCGCGTGCACGCTTATAAATGTGTGATCCACTGCAAATGAAAACAGATTGGAGCGGTGGTGGGAGCTGCAGGTCTGCTTTGAGTTAACTTGGAGACAGCCATACTGAGCCTGGGCCATACCCCCTACTGCCGCCACCAGCTCCTCCTCTTGTGTCCTCCTCTCCTCTCCTCTCTCCTCTCCTCTTTCCTCCTCTCCTCTCCTCTTTCCTCCTCTCCTCCCCTCCCCTCTCCTCCCTCTCCTCTTCTCCTCCTCTCCTCTCCTCTTTCCTCCTCTCCTCCTCTCCCCTCCCCTCCTCCCTCCTCCTCTCCTCTCCTCTCTCCTCCTCTCGTTGCTGTTTACAGGCCCTGACTGACTTTTTCCACTGCAACTTTGCTAGGTTTTTTTTTTTTATTATTCAAACTCAAAGTACATTTTATTCAGCTCTTCTGCCTCACCCCCTTTTTTTTTTCGACCCTCAGGAATACTGCTGTCTGGCAGAGAGAGGGGGAGAGGGGGAGAGGGGGAGAGGGAGGCATAATTATAATTAACACCTGAAGTGGTTTGTTTCTAGTGAAAGGGATTGTGTGGAGAGGTAATTGAAGTGTGAGAGTGCCAATCCATAGTGTAAACTCAACTAGCCCTGCAGTGTGTGTGTGTGTGTGTGTGTGTGTGTGTGTGTGTGTGTGTGTGTGTGTGTGTGTGTGTGTGTGTGTGTGTGTGTGTGTGTGTGTGTGTATCACTAAAATAACATATATACTCAAGAGCCTTCACCGGTGAAAACAAGGGATGTGCAAGTAGGCAGACAGTCAGACAACAGGCTGCTTGTCAGACAGACTGACAGACAGACAGACAGACAGTGAGTCAGATAGACAGACGGACAAATAGACCAAACGTGTTTACGTTTAAAACAGTTAAATCTCCATTTAGGCATGTGTGTTACAGGGAAGAGACACAGAGAGCAAAGATCAGGTTTGTTTAAAGCAAGTGTGTGTGTGTGTGTGTGTGCTTGTGTGTGTGTCCTGGGTGTATGTGTTAAGACGTCTAGCTAATGTTATCCAGGCTCGCTCTGGACACTCACTTTGGTTTTTCGCTGGTCAGTTTTTTTCATATCTCTTGTGTTGTTTGTCTGTACTGCTGCTTTACAGACTGCAAACTTTTGGCTATCTCTCCCTTTCCCCTCTTCTTTAGTACAGAACATCAATACTTCCATTATTCATTTATTGGTAGGTTCGCTCAAGTTTTACGAAGGCCTATTTTGGAAAACAACAAGCCATTGCCGACTATAAAAATGTCTGAATCAATCATATTTATGAAAATGTAAAAATAAGGAAATATTTGTAAATATACTGGCTGCAGTGATGAAATGTTTTCCGCTTTTGTTTTCAGTTTTTCTATTCTTTTCTTTTTTTCTCGCCAGTCATAAAGCAAGCGTCTGTCACAAGATAAATGTGTCAAGCTACGTCTTATTACCTCCTGCAAGTGACTATTTAAAGAGAGAGGGAGAGAGGGGGAGGGAGAGAGAGAGAGGGAGAGGGAGGGAGAGGGGTAGAGAGAGGGAGAGAGGAAGAGAGGGAGAGAGAGAGGGAGAGAGAGGGAGGGTGGGAAGGAGAGGGAGAGAGAGAGCGAGAGAGAGAGGGAGAGAGGGAGAGAGACACGGGGAGAGAGGGAGGGTGGGAGGGAGAGGGAGAGAGAGAGCGAGAAAGAGGGAGATGGAGGGAGGGATGGAGTGAGCGAAGCAAGGACCAGAGATTTTCGTCTTGATTTGTGCCCGCTGGCAAAGGTGTAGCAGAGAGGAGGAGTCACGACCTCTCCTAAAATGGACATTGCGGAGAAAACACAGACACAACCCCAACGCCTCCCCACAAAAACAAACGTTAAACAAAACCTTTATATATATTTATATATATATTGTGTTCCCGAATCCCCCCGC
>PIJE02000822.1:130888-134320 GCA_002895965.2 Coryphaenoides rupestris | reverse complement strand
CTACTCTTTTTGATGTGATTTACATGTAATTGGTGCATCAGCATTTGCTATGATAGTCACAAACAACACATTAGCCATGCAAGGTAATGCTCGGGGAAGATTGTGTGTGTGCGTGCGTTCATGTGTGTGTGTGTGTGTGTGTGTGTGTGTGTGTGTGTGTGTGCATGTGTGGGTCCGTGTGTGTGTATGTGTGTGCCCATGCACGGCTATGAAAGAGGGCACCTCCAGATCATAGACATGCTAATGACGCCGCTGGCTTCTAAATGCAAGAAATGTCAGGAAACTTCCGTCGAGGATGGCCAGGAGGGGCTTGCGCAACCCATCCCCACTCCGCACCCCCACCACCACACACACACACCACACACGCACACGCACGCACACACACACACACACACACACACACACACACCACACACGTGTGTGGTGTGTGTGTGTGTGTGTGTGTGTGTGTGTGTGCGTGTGTGTGCGTGTGTGGGTGTGGGGTGTCTGGGATTAGATTTAGCGGCGAAAGTGGGGATGGGTTGCGCAAGCCCCTCCTGGCCATCCTCGACGGAAGTTTCCTGACATTTCTTGCATTTAGAAGCCAGCGGCGTCATTAGCATGTCTATGATCTGGAGGTGCCCTCTTTCATAGCCGTGCATGGGCACACACATACACACACACGGACCCACACATGCACACACACACACACACACACACACACACACACACACACACACACACACACACACACACACACACACACACACACACACACACACACACACACACACACACGTATACACACACACACACACACACCACACAATGCAGCAATTAGCCGCCATATTATTCAGCTTTAGTAGGAATATGTTTTAATAAGGTTAAATGCAACAACAACATGCATGAAATGTGTATATTTTCAGTATCTTCTTAAATCTTTATATTCGTTTATTTTCCATCTAAAATATAAATTTCAGAAAACAACGGAACAATAGAGAAATTACGCTCCAACATTTTCTTGCCCTCCCAAGACAACATTTGATCACTGGCTTGCCTCAGATCACCCCACCAAAAACCCTATTGATTTCCCCTGCAAGCCTGTCCCTGGCTTCTATTTTCCCTCTGTTTTTTAAATAAATAATCATTTCATGAAGAAAAAAACCCTTTTCTTCAAATTCCACTCTATTGGGCCACAGGGAAAGTGTTGCAACGTGGAGATAGTGAGCATCTGAACAGGAGGGGACGGCTGCGGGAAGGGGAGGAGGGAGCTCATTTTTGTGCAAATCAAATGTAAAGAAAAAGTTATAAAGGAGTAATAAAAGCAGAATTATTGCTTCTTCCGACAACAGCCTTGGCTTCCTTGTCCCCTAAAAATGGTAGAATATTGCCAGCCGTGATTGATGGAGTTGGACTGTCTTGAAACACTGTGATTTGAATGTTCATATCCCCAACAAAAAAAAAACCTCCCTTGAATGATCACTTTGCTCTGCTTCTGGCTTTTAGAAATGCCCCTCTTGATTAGAGAACATTTATCTTGATGCAGCTGTTTGTTATTATAATTTTTCTACCACTTGTTCCGTCACCTCTCCTTTATTTATTCATATGAGCATGTGAGTGTGTGTGTGTGTGTGTGTGTGTGTGTGTGTGTGTGTGTGTGTGCGTGTGTGTGTGAGGACGGAGGTCTTTTTACTTGATCTAGAGTGCTTGTGATAAGAGTTCCTGCTTAAATCACACTTGAATCCGTACTGCAGTACCACCACTATGACGACTACCTCCCTCTCTCTCTCTCTCTCTCTCTCTCTCTCTCTCTCTCTCTCTCTCTCCTCTCTCCCTCCTCTCTCTCTCCTCTCTCTCTCTGTGTCTCTCTCCACTAAGGTGTCACACACTCACACACAGTCACACCTCATTCATGACTCAATGAAAGCCTCAAGATGCATACTTGCACACACACACACACACACACACACACAGCACCCATAGCTGTAATAATTCAGCAATTTGCAGAGAGCGAGAGATTAGGCAGAATTTAAACCATGGATCCTGTGCGGGCCAATCCTATGTGACTGTGAAAATGCACATGTCAAAAGCCTGATAAGTATATCCCATTTATGTGACAACATGATGAGCCAAGGCTGTTTCGGCTATCCGCAGCATTAGGGAAAGTATGTGGCAAACAGAGTTATTACGGCTGAGTTCCCTCTTATCCCAAATTTGGTGCACTCTGAAGTTTTAACCTTTGAGCTTTTCCTAAAAGCAATCGTTGATATTAATCATGTGAATGAAAGACATTATTCTTATGACAGGCAGTTCTATTCCAAACTACTACACCAACATACATACTACATACGTGTACATATGTGTATATATTGCTAGCATAAAGGACAGAGAAGATCTTATGTTGTTTTTTCTGCTTTTTCTTCCAGGTGGCAGGGATGAGCCGTCCAGCTATATCTGCACCTCGTGTAAGCAGCCTTTCCCTAGCGCCTGGTTTCTCCTCCAGCATGTCCAGACCACCCACGGGATCCGCATTTACCTGGAGTCCAGCCCCTCCAGCACGGCCCTCATGCCGCGCATCACCCTCCCCCCGCCGCTCGGCAACGACTCCATCCCCCAGTCGCCGCTCACCAACTTCCTGGGCGACAACAATCCCTTCCACCTCCTGAGGATGACGGGACCCTTGCTCCGGGAACCCCCGCCCGGCTTCGTGGACAACCGGCTGCCCAACACCCCTCCCTTCGTCAGCCCGCCGCCCCGCCACCACCTGGACCCACACCGCCTGGAACGCCTTAGCGCAGAGGAAATGGGGCTCATCTCCCAGCACCCCAGTGCCTTTGAGAGGGTGATGCGCCTGACACCCATGGCCATGGAGTCCCAGTCCATGGACTTCTCCAGGCGACTTCGAGAGCTGGCAGGGAACAACAACAGCGCCACGCCACCACTGTCACCCAGCCGGGCCAACCCTATGCACCGACTGCTCAACCCCAACCCCTTTCAACCAGGCCCCAAGTCGCCCTTTCTAAGCAGCCCTCCCCTGCCGCCGATGCCGCCAAGCAGCACCACCCCTCCCCAGACACAGAACAAAGTCAAGTCCTGTGAATTCTGCGGGAAGACCTTCAAGTTCCAGAGCAATCTGGTGGTGCACCGCCGCAGCCACACTGGGGAAAAACCTTACAAGTGTCAGCTGTGCGATCACGCTTGCTCGCAGGCCAGCAAGCTCAAACGGCACATGAAGACCCACATGCACAAGGCGGGATCCCTGACCGGGCGGTCCGATGACGGACTGTCCAGCTCTCCGGAGCCAGGCACCAGCGATGTGACGGGGGAGGGCATGAAGAATCGCGACGGGGACTTCCAAGGAGAAGGGAACGAGGAGGAGGAAGAAGAGGAGGAGGAAGAGGAGCTGGAGAATGAGAGCCGGCCGGAGTCCAACTTCAGTATGGACTCAGAGTT
>PIJE02000822.1:116488-120709 GCA_002895965.2 Coryphaenoides rupestris | reverse complement strand
CGTCAAGTAATGGATTGCTAATAGCCCTTATATGACCTTCACAGTTGCCTCACATTCACCGGCGGCGGTATCAACCATGCAAGGTAACAACCAACACGTCAGGAGCAGTTAGGGTTAGGTGGTGTCTTGCTCAGGGACACCTCCACACTTAGCTAGGAGGCGGAGCCCGGGGATGGAACCAGCAACCTTCCTGTTGCCAGACAACCACTCTTAACTCCTGAGCTACTGCCGCCCTTCCTATAAAAGTGGGCTTCCTCATCATTCCATGGAGAAGGGTTGTCACCTCTGCCATGACACATAGGTGTGGTGTTTGTTGGACACATCGACAGACACATGTGCAGAACGAGTGAAGAGTGAGAGTTACCCAGAAATACTGCAGTGGAAGAGTTGGACGCCGTCCCAAAAAGAAGCTCCTAGTTTGGTGCTCAAACCAACACACATATACGACAAAAATCAACATCGCAAGAACATCAGTAAATATTAGCAACAAATGGGTGAAATTGAGGCATTGTCCTTTTTTCTTAACATGGTTGCTACCATACATCTTGGGATGTTTTTTCTGCACCCAGAAATACATTTCATGATTATCGAATGAGAAGAAAAAGAAAATAAAAATATACCCTACAAGTCATGACTGGTACCACCTTCACTAAGAACAGGCAAACATCGCTCTGCCAAGTCTCAACTCTTCTCTGTTCTGGCACCACAGTGGTGGAATGAGCTCCCAGCTGACGTCAGGATGGCAGAGTCACTCACCAGCTTCCACAAGAGACTCAAGACCCACCTGTTCAGAGTTCACCTGGACTCTACATAACCCCCCCACCTTCCCTCTCCTAACCCTAGCACTAACTGACGTGTTTGTACGTCTTGGCATAATTAGTAGTACTTAGCATTGTTTAGCATATTGTATGTTCTTAGATGTTGGTAATGCACTCAGAATGGCACGTCTGCTCTTATCCCAGCTATTATGTGGGCAACCTAGCAATTATGAAACTCGTTCTATTAGCCTTTATAAATGCGATTATGAATGCTTGAAACCTGCTCTATTCTTATCTTTATGTACCACAGCAATATATTACTGTCTCTTTCAAACAAAGTGTAAATGTAGAAGTTCACTCCATCCGAAAGGTGGAGCAACCAGGATTCAAGATAAACCAACGCAAACATTTTTTTAAAACTATCTGGACTATGATGAACCAGAGCCCCTAAAACAAAACCAATTGATACCACGGCACACAGTCCAGTGGTTGTGTAGGAATGGTACGACCTGAAGGTGCCGGTGGTGCACACAGGATGTGCTCTGAGTCCAGTGATGGACGGGGACCCTGAAAGGTGTAGTTCTGGAAGTCATCAAAGCCGTCCCCGATCGGAACAGCTAACGCGTTGCCTGTGAGACATAATGTTGGATGGACTTTTATTTTCAAGTGTTTAAGCGTTTGTCATGCATGAGGGGTTCCGAGTTCACAAAGGTTACACTTCCTGTTTGCCATTCAAGGGATAGAATCGAGATCTTTAGTCATTCTATTTGTTGTTGAGTTTCACACACACACAAAATAAAATCACCTATAACACGGGCGGACAATGAGGAGACATTATTAGGCACCTTATCTTATTAGGCGCATTATCTTTGTGGAAAAGCAAACAGGCGAGAGGAAGGGGGGGGTGGGGGGTGGAGATGTCGCACCAAAGCACGGCGGAGCGACGTGTGAACACGAGGGGAACACGAGGAGGACAAGAAGAGCGTGGCGGCGACGGAGCTACCGTGAAACCGGCCATGTCAATCAATTGGACAAGGGACAAGGAGCGATAATGTTCATAATTACCAGAGGAGGAGGGCGGGGCATCCTCCTCCTCCTCCTCCTCTCTGATTTGCCGTGAAGTATCTCTCTCTCTCTCTCTCTCTCTCTCTCTCTCTCTCTCTCTCTCTCTTTCTCTCTCTCTCTCTCTCTCTCTCTCTCTCTCTCTCTCTCTCTCTCTCTCTCTCTCTCTCTCTCTCTCTCTCTCTCTCTCTCTCTCTCTCTCTCTCTCTCTCTCTCTCTCTCTCTCTCTCTCTCCCGTTCTGTCCCTCCCTCTTTCTCTCTCTCCCTCTCTCACTCTCTCTCTCTCTCTCTCTCTCTCTCTCTCTTTCTGTCCCTCCCTCTCTCTCTCTCTCTTGTGGAGGTGTCCCTGAGCAAGACACCACCTAACCCTAACTGCTCCTGACGTGTTGGTTGTTACCTTGCATGGTTGATACCGCCGCCGGTGAATGTGAGGCAACTGTAAAGCGCTTTGGATAAAAGTGATATATAATTGCAATCCAATTATAGTTTGTTAATGTTTACAAATCATTTACTTCCAAACAAGAGATGTGTATGCGCATGTGAATGTTTAAAATTTCCCATTTGAATTGACACTTTTTTTATATTCAAATCTGTTTAAAGGGCAACGTCATGTTTCGCTATTTTCTAATATAGAGGAGAACTGCTTGACACGCGTGGTGTTGTGAAACAACTGTGGTCAGTAACATCATCAAATGAATGATGAATGTGGACCATTGCAATTTTCCCAAAATCGGACCAATGCAGAGCATAATCCTGAGCCAATGACAGCAAAAGTCCAACCTTTCAAACAATGTTTTTTTTTTCTCCAGTTTTTCTGTTAGTTACTCTTACTCTGAATTTGATCAGCACAAAAAAAATGCGCAGGAAATAAGGCCTTACACACACACACTGAATGTGTGTGTGTGTGTGTGTGTGTGTTTAGCTAGAGATATTACAAAAGGATATGCTATGACAGAGATTCTGTGGTCTACACGGTCTATTGGTTGGCTAAAACCACGGCCATCAGCGTATTTAAATTAAACAGTGCACCTGTCTACTTTTACTTTAACAATCAGTTTTACCGCAAAAAAAAAGAATAAAAATGACTTGACTTGTTATTTTGTGATGCAAGTGGGTTGTAAGACCCTAGCACTGTGTTCTTCTTCTTCTCCTCCGTGTGTGTGTGTGTGTGTGTGTGTGTGTGTGTGTGTGTGTGTGTGTGTGTCCGTGGTTTCTACAGGGGCGATGCAGATGTGTGTGTGTGTGTGTGTGGGGTGGGCGGGCGCACATGTGGAGCGGCCGCCGCCGGGAGACGCTTATACTTAAGCACCGCAATTAATGCCGCGGGTTACCTCACGCTACCTCCGAAACAACCGTCCCCGGTGACTCACAGAGAGGCGAACGAGAGCCGGAGCGACGCTACAGCGAGGGGGCTAGCGGGGAGATAGGATGGATTCGAAATCGCGCGGATGCTTCCTTGTTACTCGGGCGTTCTTTCATATGTAAAAAGTGACACACATTCACAGCACCAAAGACCGCCGCCTCCCCCCCCCCCGCCGCCCCCCCCGGCTTAAGGACAGGCAGCGAGAGAGAGAGAGAGTTCTTTAAAACATTCAGAGATAAGAGAGGGAGGGGAAAAGAAAGCGTTGTGCGTTAGCCAGCCACGCAGCTAGCCGCGGCGCCGCGCGAGCATAAGAAGCGCTCGTATCCTCTTCTTTTCCCTTTCTTTCCCTTTTTTTATATTCAGATTTGCCTTCCTACACGCGGCATTATGACACATTTGGATGATGGCATTGTGGGATTAGAGGAGCCCGCCTTGTCATTTTCAACAACAATGCCACGATTTAGGGATGCTATTTCTCACACCGCACTCCGCATTAACGCCGGCCCCAAAGATTTACATAAATCTTTGTCTTAAGATGAAAGCGAGAGTGGGGCTTGAGACAATGAAGTTAAGCTTAGGGAAATATGATGTGAGGAGCGTCTGTGTGTGTGTGTGTGTGTGTGTGTGTGTGTGTGTGTGTGTGTGTGTGTGGTGTGTGTGTGTGCGTGTGGACATGTGCCTGTGTATGTGTGTGTACTTGTGCTTGTGTGTGTGACAGGCTTCCATCCTTCTTGTATTCTCCCTGACACTGGCATCAAGCATCCTCTTGTTTATCTGATTCACCCCTCTGTCTCTCTCTCTCTCTCTGTCTCCCTCATCTCGCTGTCGCTCTGTCGCTCTGTCTCTCTCTCTCTCTCTCTCTATCTCGCTCTCTCTCTCCATCCATCTCCCAGTGCCTCTCTCCCTCTCTCTCTCTCTCTCTCTCTCTCTCTCTCTCTCTCTCTCTCTCTCTCTCTCTCTCTCTCTCTCTCTCTCTCTCTCAGTAGGTTCCCTGCCGTCCATCACCCCCCCCCCCCCCCGCTACTGTATTTATCTTGG
>PIJE02000822.1:106488-111488 GCA_002895965.2 Coryphaenoides rupestris | reverse complement strand
ATTTACAACCCTCGGAATCTGCGTCCAGGAGGTTAATGCCGAGCGTTTCGGCGGGAAAATAAATGGCCGTGCTCCAAAATGAGCGCGCCTACTGAGGTATCACATCCCCCCCCCCCAGAGGAGCGATGGTAACATTAGTAATTACCTTGCGGACCGCGGGGCCAGACATCTGCCCACCCTTTTATGAAGTCCACAAATTGAGGTCAGCCGAAGTGAGGGTGGTGGTGGTGATGAAGGTGGTGGTGGTGGTGGTGGTGGTGTTGGTGGCGATGGTGGTGGCGGGGGGCACCTCAAGGTGTTTTCTCCTATCACAATGTTATTGTCGGCACGTTGATGTCTTTGGAAAATGCGGCTGTCCTCAATTAAAATAAAGACATAGAAATATATACTCACTCAACCAGTGCGACAATGGATTCGTTAAAGCACCACAGTCCACATTGGCTTTAACTTGGATTAAACCAGCAAAGTATTATTTGTCCTCACATTCTCATGATTAATTGATGAGATTCCTTCACCATCCTAGGAAAAATAAACTCACGCAAGGCAAGGGACATCCTGCTCATAATTGCAGACTACGAAGATCAAACTATATGTGATCACCTTAAATCATACCCTCAACTCTTGCGTAACTTGCTGAACGTACTCTTGCTGAAACGGATGGAGCCATCTCAGAATCAGAATGATAGTTATTACAAACAAGGATTGTGCTTGTGTGAAATTGGTGCATAACATTGAACACATTTTTATAAAAAAAGCGATTTAAAGATGTGCATTCATGTAACGCAACAGTGTCCATGGGGGGAGGGGGTCAGTGGGGTCAAATTTAAATATAAGGTGTATATCATGTCCATAGGGTCTGGGAATCGGTGGGGATCAGTGGGGGTCCCGGGTCTTGTTAATGAGGCCAGTTGCCATGGGGAAGAAGCTGTTCTCGTGGTGTGAGGTTTTGGTCCTGATGGACCGCAACCTCCAGCCGGAGGGGAGCGAGTCAAAAGGTTTATGTCCAGGGTGGTAGGGGTCGACACAATCTTATAATCTTACCTGCTCGCCTCACAGTCCTGGAGGCATGCAGGTCCTGGAGAGATGGCAGATTGCAGCCAATCACCTTCTCAGAAGAGCCAATAACACGCTGCAGTCTGCCCTTGTCCTCAGTGATGGAGGAGGTGAGGATGGACTCAATGATGGTGGTGTAGAAGTGCACCATCATTGTCTGTGGCAGGTTGAACTTCTTTAGCTGCTGAAGGAAGTACATCCTCTGCTGGGCCTTTTTGGTGATGGAGTTGATGTTCAGCTCCCACTATCACCACTTGGTGATAGGAGTGCCCATGAAACGAAAGGACTCCACAGTGTCAACTGGGGAGTCACACAGGGTGATAGGGGCTGGGTTCTTCTGGAAGTCTACTACCATCTCCACTGTCTTGAGAGCGTTGAGCTCCAAGGTGTTCTGACCGCACCAGGTCACCAGATGGCCAATCTCCCACCTGTAGGCAGACTCATCCCCACAAGAGATTAGCCCAATGAGGGCGGTGTCGTCCGCAAACTTCAGGATCTTGACAGACTGATGACTGGAGGTGCAGGTGGTCATGTGCAGGGAGAAGAGTAGAGGGGGAAGGACTCAGCCTTGAGGGAAACCGGTGCTGATGGTCCAGGAGTCAGAGACATGTTTCCCCAGCCTCACATGCTGCTTCCTATTGGACAGGAAGTCTGTGATCCACCTGCAGGTGGAGTCAGGCATGCTCAGCTGGGAGAGCTTGTCCTGCAGCAGAAGGCCGGGATGATTGTGTTGAAAGCAGAGCTGAAATACAGAAAAAGGATCCTGGCATAGGTTCCTGAGGCGTCCAGGTGCTGGAGGATGAAGTGGAGGGCCATGTTGACGACATCGTCTACAGACCTGTTGGCTCTGTAGGCAAACTGCAGGGGTCCAGGAGTGGGTCAGTTATGGTTTTGAGGTGGGACAGGACAAGGCGCTCAAATGACTTCATTACCACAGAGGTCAGGGCGACGGGCCTGTAGTCATTATTTCCTGTGCTCCTTGGCTTTCTGGGGACGGGAGACATGGCATGTCTCCAGTGGACGGTGTTGAAGACTGCACCGTGCAACACCGCGGACAGCTGCCATTTAGCCACATGCTTCAGGCTGTGGAGGGAGGCACAGAGTCTCGGTCCATGCTGCTTGCGGGGGCAGTTTCTTTTCTCACAGAACTACACACCACACACACACACACACACACACACACCACACACAACACACTACGCGCACACACACACACACACACGGCAACACACACACACACACGGAAACACAACACAGGTTCTTGTTCTTCTCTGACATAAAAATGTCCATCCCCCCTCAAAGCCGTAATCAATGGTCTGGCCCTCACTGCACCCAGCACAGAGGGATAGACCAAAATGATAGGGTTGGTTAAAACCACACCCCCACTGTACATGGTGTTCAGGGAGGGCTGTGGTGAGGAGGCCTCTTTTCTCTTTTGTCTCACACACACACAAGCGCGCACGCACACACACACACACACACACACACACACACACACGCACACACACACACACACACACACACACACACACACACACACACACACACACACACACACACACACACACACTGACTGGTAGAAATGGCTCTGTAGCGACTTGATGAGAAGACTGTAATACATAGCTTCCTCTAAAGGCCAGACGAATTAGTAGACACCAAGCAATGCTACTATTGTGGAGGGAAACATGCGGACATTTGATGAAGGTTGTCTCAAAACCGAACAGTCAAACTTTCAAATCTGTTCACAGCCCATTCATTGATTCTGACCTTAATCTTTAATCATTTTGTAAGTGTTTATATCATTGGGTTTTTACTAAACTCCGTCTCTGGATAGACAGGCTTCTGGAAAAAGTTTTCCTCATGACTCCCAAAGCCAATTATTGTGTATTGTGTGCGCTTTATCTGAAAATATGCATTTGCAGCAGTAGATAGAGCAATTATAATATTATGGATGTTTCTGCTTTTGGACGTGCATAATTTGCAGTTGGCTGTATGGTTTTGGAAATGAGTAATAATACTATCTACGAATAATACTACTAATACAGCCACTACTAATAATAATAATACAAATAATACATTAGAGTATTATCTCAAAGACGCTTTACATTTACATTTAGGGCATTTGGCAGACGCTATTGTCCAAAGTGATAATAAGTACATTCAAATGAGAGTGAAACAACAATATATCGCTGACGCTACAGTAAGATTTGAATGGAACAAGTTTCAAGCACTCATAATTGCAAGGTTAACCCCTAAGATAGCTGGGATAATAATTTTAAGTACCGGGACGTATGAACCAGTGCCAAGTGCCGAGGATCCGAGCCCCGATTAGGGTGAACTGAACATCAGTGGAAAAAACGACGCCAAAAAAAATAAATACATCAGTGAATTTCAATCATATATTCACCGATAAGCCAAAGACAAAAGGTGGGCTCTGAGTCCATTTATGAATGCACAGGGGGGGGTCTGGACCTCCCTGGGCTCTTAGGCTAAACGACACAACATAGTGGTTACTTAAGAAGATAACGTCCGTGACAAAGGCCTAATTCTCCAATAACAACGATAAGAGTATCTACTGTTGTAATATGCTGTGTTTACCCGTGTGCCAGGCCTGCCGTAAAGCAACGGTCAAGGCTATACAATGTGTACATACAAGCTCCACATGCTCCACGTCGAGTTAATAACCTCTCATCACGTCTTTTGTTAACCTGATGTACATGTTTGTTCTCGGTATTTTTTACATGTTATTTATTTATTAGGGCTGTTCCCAATGTATGTCCAAAGCCATGTTCCTTGTTGTAATTGCACCCATTGCTCGAATGCACCTTTTGCATGTGTCTGATGGTGGGGAGCTGGATTTGGGTGAAATACTGCTTGTGAGTGTGTGAATGTTTATGTGTGTGTGTGTGTGTGTGTGTGTATGCGGTGTGTGGCATGTGCGTATGTGCCTGTAGACAGTACATGTACAGTATGTGTGCCTATTTGTAGATTTGTGTGTATGTGTGTGTGTGTGTGTGTGTGTGTGTGTGTGTGTGTGTGTGTGTGCGTGTGTCCCAGCCCCAGAAACCAGGATGTGTATTCTCCAATCTATTGATCCTATTTGATAAGCCAAAATAGCATCCAACAGAAAATCCCCTTTCTCCCTGCAGTCTGTCCTCGTATGTATATATTTTATTGGGTGATAACATCTCTTCTTGCCTTTCATTGTCTGAGCAGTAAATTATTATTACATATCCCCCCCCTCTCTCCCCCCTCTCTCTCTCTCTCTCTCTCTCTCTCTCTCTCTCTCTCTCTCTCTCGCCTTTTGCTGGAAGATAAGTTGACCTTTCGGGAATCTCAGCCGGCGATCGGATTGGGCGCACGTTGCAATATTTCACCGTGGCGGCGGCAAGATTAAAGAGAAAGAGGGCAGTTTGGTGAACACTTTGTGGTGTTTGTACATACTGTACATGTACACCCCCACCTCCTTCTGCACCACCACCACCACCTCATCCTCCACCACCACCACTACCTCCACTAGGGATGCACCGATACCACTTTTTTTCAGACCGAGTACAAGTACAAGTACTTACATTTGGGTACTTGCCGATACCGAATACCGATACGAGTACTTAATAAAACCATTACAGTTCTAACAAAGTAGCTATTGGCTGTCCTAAAAGTCGCTAGAAGTAGCTAAATGACGTCATCGCCTAATTTGCATAATTGGCCATGTGCTGTGCATGTAATGGACGCTGTAGGAGAGGAATAACGTCGTGGGGGAGACAAAAAGTGAGTAAAAAACACCCTAAATATGTTATTTATTTATTTATTTTAGTGCAGTGATTTATTTTAGACAAAGAAAATTGTACATTTACATCCCGCCCTGATCAGCCAGCGGCGGCTTCGCGCGATTCATTTGCCGTCTGGACGCGGAGGGGTGAACGTCTCGTGCTCTGACTGCAGCT
>PIJE02000822.1:93988-101488 GCA_002895965.2 Coryphaenoides rupestris | reverse complement strand
TTCCGTGAAAAAAAATGTGTGTGAGCCGAATCTGTCTCAAATAAGCAAGTCAGTAAATAAATAAATAAATAAATAAATAAATAAACAAACAAATGAACGAATGAATGAATGAATGAATAAATAAAAGGATGGAAATGAAAGCAGAGGAGTCAAACGGGTCATTTGAATATCGCTGATACCTGACGGCGGCGTCGCGGCGACGTTTTAAATTGCTTGGGTAAATATACCTTATGGAGGGCTCGAATTAATTCACAGATCCGCCAATTATTCCCAGAGGCACTTCCTTGCCAGAGCCCACAGTCATTATAATACTTAATGGACCCCATGCATTCATAAGCTTCAAATAAGTAATCTGCTCTGTGGCATGTTTCCCTGTCTGCCGGGGGAAAGGACACAGGTGAATCCGCGCGCGGCTAATCTACTTGTTTAAAATGCGATCATGACCGCTCCCCGGTACCGGAGGATTGCCGAGCGAGCGCGAGAGAGAGAGAGAGAGCGAGAGCGAGCGAGCGGCGAGGCCACGGGATCTGCAAACACACACGATCGTGCGGCGGTATGCATGCGCAAGACTTAAAGACTTAAGACAAATTAAGGTTTGGGCCATTATAGAACTTAACAAGCACGGCAACTGTAATGGCTAAATCTGGGATTAGCCACAGAGTTGTTTTTTGCGGGTTTGTTTCATGGAAATGATTTAACTGAACGTTTAATTGATGGTTGTGGGGATAAAAAAAATCTGTCGTGTATTGTGTGTAGTATATATAGAACTAGAACATATGCGATTCATGTGCGGTTTCACACACACACACACACACACACACACACACACACACACACACACACACACACATCATTTGTAACTTGATGAGTGTAATTGTCATAACGTATCCAAACGGACATCAGTTTCAGAACTTAATTGATGAATGGACAACTTTTCAATACTTGGCATCCATCTCACACCACGCTCTCATCACGAGCGATCCTATTGTTGATTTCTGTGTCCACTTTGTTTGTCAAACACACACTGAAGACGAGCAGCACTGAAGACCTCCACCAATCAGCTGATGCATGTGTGTGTGCTTGCGTGTGCATTGTGAGTTAGCGTGTGTGTACGTCCATGAGAAAAAATTAAAGACTGCCCCCAAGGCCCCTTAAGCATTTCGCATGAAGGTCTGGGGGGTGGGGTGGGGGGTGGGGTGGGGGGGGGGGGTGGGGTGGGGGGGGGGGGGGGGGAGCAGACCCAGACTACACTCACAGACAAAGGAGTGAGGAGACCGGGTTAGGACTCAGGGGTTGAGGGGAGGACCCTCACAAAGAGCTGGCCCCCACCGCTAATTGGCCTTTTCCTGCTTTTGTGTGCCCCCGCGTGTATGTGTGTATGTGTGTGTGTGTGTGTGTGTCTCTCTCTCTCTCTCTCTCTCTCTCTCTCTCTCTCTCTCTCTCTCTCTCTCCCTTGCTCTCTTTCGCGCTGTGCGACCGTCACCAGGGCATCTGGTCCCCAGTACCGTTCTCACTGCTGCACCACCACCACCACCACCCACTATCACTAACCAAGACCACCACCACCACCACCCACTATCACTAACCACCACCACCCACTATCACTTACCACCACCACCCTACTATCACTAACCACCACCACCCACTATCACTAAACACCACCACCACCACCACCCACCACCCACTATCACTAACCACCACGAGCACCAGCACCACCACCACCACCCACTATCACTAAACACCACCACCACCACCACCACCACCCACTATCACTAACCACCACCACCACCACCACCCACTATCACTAACCACACCACCACCACCACCCACTATCACTAAACACCACCACCACCACCACCCACTATCACTAACCACCACCAACCAATATTGCTAACCGCCACCACCACCACCACCACCCACTATCACTAACCACCACCACCACCACCACCCACTATCACTAACCACCACCACCACCCACTATCAATAACCACCACCACCCACTATCACTAACCACCACCACACACTATCACTAACCACCACCACCCACTATCACTAACCACCACCACCCACTATCACTAACCACCACCACCACCACCACCACCGCTGCCATCACCACCACGGCCACTACTACCCACCAGCACCACCAACACCACCGCCACCACCACCAAAGGGAGTGGTATATTGAGTTTGTTATGGAGGTGTGTGTGTGTGTGTGTGTGTGTGGTGTGTGCCCCAGAGTAGCCCCAGCTACAGTAGCTTGTTAACTTTACAGTTTGCAACCTTCATTGTCCGTAAAATAGTTAAAAGCCGAGCCCAAATCTCCCCTTTCTCTCTATCTGAGAGTGCGAGAGGCAATAATCTTTTGCTTCTTATTTTAATCATGTTCGGGGCCTACTGTGTGTGCTTGTGTAACGCACAGGCACATGTTAATCTGGTTTAAAGGTGCCCTCCTCACCGGCCGGGCTCCCATAACAAAATTTAAGTTGCGACGTGCTGCCATGGTGACAATCCCGTCTCCACCACGGTTACCAGGGTTACCAGTCACACGCACGCATACAATACATGCATGGCCGTAGATATGCACGTACAATGTGCCTCTACCTTCGGGACGCATATGCAGAGCCAGGATCATATAATAATTCAGATATAGATCATTTTGGTTTTCATTCTTGTTTTTGTGTGGTGGAGGTGAAAGAGTCACCAACACATGTTCAAATTGTGCTGTTCTTCAACACGAGGTAAAACTAGTATCTATGGAAAATTACATCACCTGTTCTCAATTGAGCCAAGCAGAAGAGCAGACATGTAATCATCTGTGTTTGACCAGAGTTGAGGTCAAACACATGAACAATCTTGACTATTGTTGATTTCAAATACAAATTAAACCAAATGAGGATCATCGGGAAATAAACTGTAAAAAAACAGAACAAAACAAAAACAGGGAGGTCTGGAGGAAGGCTACGTGTGTGTGTGTGTGTGTGTGTGTGTGTGTGTGTGTGTGTGTGTGTGTGTGTTTGTGTGTGTGTGTGTGTGGGTTGGGGTTGGGGTTGGCGGGAGCAAGGGGAAATGAGTTATGTGATGAGATGCATAGCCAGAAATGGGCCAAGGTCCTCATTTGCTTAATAGCCAAGAAAGAAAGAGAAAGAGAGAGAGAGAGAGAGAGAGAGAGAGAGAGAGAGAGAGAGAGAGAGAGAGGCCAGGAATGGAGGTAAAGAACGAAAGGAAGACAAGATGGACAGCCCTTTCACCTCCAAACGGGAGCAATCACACTAATGTGGTGGGGTCCATGCGGACGAGGTGTGTGTGTGTGTGTGTGTGTGTGTGTGTGTGTGTGTGTGTGTGTGTGTGTGTGTGTGTGTGTCTGTGTGTGTGTGTTTGGGTTATGGGGGGTGGGGGGTTATTTGTTTTGGATTATATTGAAGTGTAACCCTTTCGATTCTTTATGCTTCCTTTTTTAAATACAATAAAATGAGCGACATCTAAGTTGTCGGCGTCCTTTCACGTGCGACCTGATGAATCATGGGGACTTGGAGGGGTCACGGGGTCGCTGAGGTGACCTTACTCCACCTTTTAATCACTCGCAGCAAATTGTAGATAATGCGATGTGTGCTTTAACAGGACACCTGCTACAACCGTTCACTGCCACGGGTGCAATCGGGAGCACTTATCTCTTTGCAACAATCTCCGTATTACCTGCAGGGCTAAAACCCATTGTACCCTTAAAAGACTTTTTAGCCTTTTGATACCTTTTGACACGCGAGGATTTAAACTGTAGGAATATCGTCTCAAACGACTTGCACAGGTGCAAAGCACAGATTGATGTATGAATGTGGCTGAGCGGCGAGCCAGCAATGTCCGTGAGCGAGTGCCGCCATGTTGGCTCTCGCGTTCAACGTTTCTCCCGTCTCATCTCGCCGCCACGTCGCTCCGCACGCACGCGGCTCATTGAGGCCAAAAAGTTTCCTCCCATGTTATCATGACCCCTCACAGGGACTAAAAACTGGTTTGGTTATGTGTGTGTGTGTGTGTGTGTGTGTGTGTGTGTGTGTGTGTGTGTGTGAGGGGGGGCGGGTTGAAGAATGAATAAACCTTGGCTTAATCTGGCGTTGCGATCCGATTCTGGGATACGGATACGTATCTTAGTATTTCTATACTTAGGTGACCCACCTATTGTGGATTTTGTTCGGTTTTCCACAGGATCTGCTGGAAAATTGGAGAGAGAGGCGGTTACCACGCCCGCGCCATCTCAAATTGGATTGGGAGGCTTTTCCCGCTAAATGAAAGCAAATAATTTCACGGCTAATGGGCTTAATTTCAGGAAATAATTCCGGATTTACACAGTTGGCTATATATACTGTGTGTGTGTGTGTGTGTGTGTGTGTGTGTGTGTGTGTTACTCCTGCGCAAGGTAGTGACACTTTTAGCATGTACCACGAAATGTACTCTGTTTCATGAACAGAGGGGATGCTTCCTTTTGTTTTTACCAAAGGTACACATTCAACTTTGGACACATTAAAGTGTGTACAAAGTTGGCAACTTATTCAACAGGCTGCCTGCTTTGCAGATTGCTGGGCTTTACATGCTGTACTTAATGTGCTGTCTTTTCCTTTCTATGTGCGTGTGTGTGCGTGTCATTTGAATATGTGTGTGTGTGTGTTATTTGGATGTGTGTGTGTGTGTGTGTGTGTGTGTTTTCGTTTTTTAAGTGACACAGGCATAGTGAAACAAAAAAAGACAAAATAATCATAAATAACAAGAAGTGTGAATGTGATTGGCCCACAAAGACGTGATTAAGACTCAACATGAATAACAAAATGGCAACTCTTTTCCTTTCCTTTCTTCTCCTCCTCCTCCTCCTCCTCCTCCTCCTCCCGGCAACATAAATAAATAAGTAAATTAATATATAAATAAGTTAGTCATAATTAAATAAAGAAGGAAGGAATCAGTCGGTCCATAAAGCTCTGATTGATGTCCAGGGGAAAGGGGCTTCTTTCTAATGCGTGGCTGGCTGACAGTGATTGCAAAGCGCCCATTTACCGGCTGATGTCTTGTTATGATTGGACATGTCAGTCTTGCCTCTCTGATTAAAAAGAGAGAGGGAGAGAGAGAGAGAGAGGGAGAGAAAGAGAAAGAGAGGGAGAGAAAGAGAACGAGAGAGAGAGAGAGAGTTGAGTTAGGGAGGGAGGGAGGGTGGGGGACGCATCCCTGCATCCTTTTCTTTAAGCGTTTTTTTATTTCATTCTTCTTTAATCATTTATTTTTTTGTTGAACAGTGCGCCGGCGAATAAAGCGCGGGTGTGTCGTATTATTGTGTGTCAATCTGCCAGAACTGGTGACATTCAGCGGCTTTTTTATTTGTGACGGCACCGGCTGCCCTTTACGCCTTCAACCTTGAAGACACCACTTCTTTAATTTATTAATTTATTTAGTTATTTTCTACCCTCACGGAAGTTAGTGGTATCATATATCAGTAATAAGAGAGCATATACTGTGCTTGCTTCAGGTCAATCGACACCTAACTCAATTTTAAGTGAGTTAGATCGGAACGCTTTTAAGAGTTGCTAAAAGTGTCGTGCACATCCCAAAAGCATCTTGGTTTGTCTCCCCACCCAATCCAAAAAAAATATTATTATAAAATAGTTATTAATGAATATCTTGGTTGTGTGTCTTCTTTAGTGGGGGTTGGGGGTGGTTGGTGGGGGGCGGGTGCGTGTCGGAATTAATTCAGCACACTCAGGGCAAGGTGGCTTTTACTTGACCTGGAGGAGCTCCAGGGTTGGAGATCTCTCCTCCTCGAACCCGTCACCCTGTTCACCGTGTTTCCTCGCTTTGCGGAAAAAAAGAAGACCAAAAAAAAAACATTTCCCCGGACAAAAAGCTCATTGTTGGTGGCGGCGGACAGACTTTCCCGATAACAAACGCTGTATTCTCTCTCGTTCCCTTCCCCAACCTGCCATATGGAAGAGGGACCAAGCCTGGATCCAGCAGCAGCAGCAGCAGCAGAAGCAGAAGCAGAAGCAGAAGCACCGCTCCGTCCTGTTTTTCCTTCTCCTTTATCCCTTCACCTCTGGCGCCGGCACCAGCTATAACACCGCCTGGCCCAACTCCCAGAAACAAAGTTTAGAAACACCACCGCCACCACCGACGCCGCCACCACCGCCGCCGCCGCCGCCGCCACCAAGTTTGGCGGCAATGGCTCCCATTAAAACAAATGTTGCGCCACAGAGTTCAGCTCCTCAGATGCTGATGGCAGACACCACAGCCACACGTGGTTAGTTGGGGTGGTAACAGATGGTGGCCTGTGAGGGTCAATCTCTCTCTCTCTCTCTCTCTCTCTTTATCTCTCTCTCTCACTCTGTCTCTCTCTTGGACCTCTCCTTAACAGCAACTCTTTGAGGCTCTCTCTTTATTTATCTTCTTTTTTTAATTCTTCACTGAACAGAATGGATTTTAAAAGTTTACCAATGAACATTAAATGTGTCAACTTTGACTCCGGAAAAGGAAATTTAAGGGCAGCCGTTTGGAAATGCGAACACATGGTTAAGCTATTCCAAGGCCGGTGGGTTGAGAGCAGTTAACATATTCAGATTTGGCTTCCTTCTTCTTCTGCTGTTTTTCTTGGTGACTCAATAAATACCTTTTCAGATGGAAGAAAAAATTTAAGAATGACTCAGAATCACCTTTTAAAATTAAATGTGGCAACTGAGCAAAGGTGAAAACATTGCGGTATTTTAAGGAAAGTTGGTGGGTATGCATGAAAGAAAAGACAACTGAAAATCCACAGAAGGAGTTTTATTTCTTTCTCAAAATAGAGACTCCTGAAACCATTAATCATCACCTATGCTTTCACCAGCAGATAAAAGATAACTGTCGCTACTTCAAGGTTTTCAGCGGCTGCCACGTCAAATGATTCCTTTCTTTTGTACGATAAAAGTGATCCTTTTTTTGTTCATTCGGCTTCATGAAGATTTCATGACTTGTTTATATCGTGATCAATTAAACTTAACAACACTACAATTAAAGTTAGAAAAGGTATTTACCAATCCCATTAGGTAAATGCAATTTTTTCCTTTTTCGAATCGTTTTATTGCTTTTTGTTAACCACTTATTCTCGCTTTCACTTTCACCATCCAAAAGATTATTTCCGAGTTCCTGATGGAGTGGGGTTTGTGTGTTACTCGCGTTATCTCATCACATGGTATCTTATCTTATAGCGTATCTCTGTTACATAAGCCCAACAGATGCATTTGAATGCAAATATTCCACCGGCTGCCTGCCCCTGCGAGTTCATTGGTTATCGACAAATTGTCAACCTCACTGGGAATCTTGTCGTAAAAATTAACAAGGTGTAAAAAAACTTGTTAATCAGTAGCGTTCACCTTTTTCTAAATGAAAGTGTCGCGCTCTCTCTCTCTTCACACCCTCGTTAAAGTTTGCCGTATTACTGTCTGGGATCCCATTTGATAACACGCTTTTTTAACGGCGGCTAACAACCCGCTA
>PIJE02000822.1:81488-88988 GCA_002895965.2 Coryphaenoides rupestris | reverse complement strand
CAAGCGGGATCTTTCTCGGCCCCCA
The DNA here is from genome assembly GCA_002895965.2 of Coryphaenoides rupestris. NCBI lineage: Eukaryota > Metazoa > Chordata > Actinopteri > Gadiformes > Macrouridae > Coryphaenoides > Coryphaenoides rupestris. The sequence goes on along the minus strand of PIJE02000822.1, from coordinate 88,963 downwards.
AATAAGACCCCAACAACCCCCTCCCCCCCCGCCCGGCCCGCCAGCCGCAGACCGCTAGGATACCAAAATGGTCAGTCCTATTGGCTCTAAAGACAGGACTACCACGCTCCCTCATCAGTTTGGGAAGACGAGCGCTATTCATCTGCGAGCAAAAGCTGCGAGGTTTCAGATACGGGACTTATTGAGACTTAGGATCTATTCATTTTCAGAGACAATAATGTGATGTCATTACCAATTACGTAACCTACTTTGTGATCGGGTTAACCGCCTATTAGAGAGCGTACGATGGAGCCGGCAAGTTGAGGGGTGCTTTGAGCCAGAAAGAACAAGAAGCAGAACACTTGAGAGAACCTCTCCACAGGAAAAGGGAACACGACAGGAGAGATAGCGAGGACCGCAGTATATAAGCGGAGAGACCAGAGAGGAGTTCGCTAGTGTTACTTTTTTTGCGCTGGAGATTGTTATGGCCGGCGGTTGGCTTCCTGTCGTTTGCGCGGTTTGAGCTGTCTTAACCGCAAGATGTGTTGTACGCACAGCCTAACACGGACTATCAAAGATGCAGAGAAGTACGAGCGCAAGACGTGGAACTTGCCGGTACAAGAAAAGATAGGTATGAAGGCAAGACGAGATGTATGGGTGATTGTTAGTGAACTAGAGGTATATTGTAGTGTCTTTCTCAACTGGACAAGTAGCGGCTTGAGGTCCTGATTAAAAACGGCATTGCTGGACTTCTCTCTTTTGAGAGTTCGCTGACTGGAATTCTACGGAGACGCGATCACCAGGGATAGTTGGGAGTTGTTGCAAGTAGAAGATTTACCGGGAAAGGAAGGGGAGGAGAAAGGAAACAGGTAAAGCAGACGTTGGCACGTGGTTGGGTGGATGCTGATGTGCATGCACCATTCTCTGTACAGCTTTTCAATACTCCGAACAACCAACAACAACACCACACACACGCAATGGCAGACACACCACGCACACCACACACACACACAACACACACACGCAACCAGCACACATGCACAACGGGAACATACACATCACACGGCGACACGCGACGCACACGAACGCAACACACACACACATAAAAAGCCACCAACTGTTGCCCTCATTGCTGCCTCCGCATCATCAAAGTGCTTGGCTGCACAAGAACATATAGGACACACATCGTCTAAACCAGCCGTATCATGGCACGACAGTGCCATTTCGATGGGGGAGGCGGTGGGAGTGGTGGTGGTGGTGCTGGTGGTGTTGGTGGTGGTGTTGGGCAGGGGGGGGGGCGGGGGGGTGTGTTCAGCTGAAGATTCAAGAGCTCTCTGTCCTCTCCCCTGCCAGCTGATGCAAAAAGGCGAGGGCAACAGATGTCAGGACTTTTAATTGGCTCGCCGCATGTGGACGCCTTCCCTCCGCTCCCCAATCCTCGACCCCTCCCTCCACCACCCCCACCCCTCCCCTCCGGTGGCCCCTCGTCCCCAGTGCCCCACCCCTCCTGTCCCCTGAACGCCCTCCCTCCCCCAGAGGAAAGGTCAAGGCCCTAATATGCAGCTCTCCCCCTTCCGCAATTCAAGAGGAGAGATAAAGGGAAGAAGAGGAGAAGGAGGAGAGAGGAGGAGGGAGGAGAGAGGGAGGAGGGAGAAGGAGGGAGGAGGAGGAGAGAGGCCCCGGGGCAACAGGGAGGAGCATGGACGGCATCGAGGAGCAGCACCCGCTACTTTTCATTCGTTTCATCGGGGGGGTGGGTAGGGGGCACGTAGAGGGGTGATTGAGGAGACATGTGGGAGGAAGAGGTGAGAGAGAGGGAGGAAGAAAAAGAGAGGAGAAGCATGAGAGTGAGAGAGAGAGAGAGAGAGAGAGAGGAGAGAGAGAGAGAGAGAGAGAGAGAGAGAGAGAGAGTTGAGAGAGAGATGAGAAGAGGAGAAGAACAGAGAGAGCATGAGAGAGAAGAGAGAGAGAGAGACAGAGAGAGCATGAGAGATGAAAGAGCGAGAGAGAGACTGGGCAGTGGCCAGAGAGGATTGGAGTCTGAAGGGATGAGAGAAAAAGGGGCCGGAGCAGAGGAGAGAGAGAGAGGAGAAGAGAGTTGTGTCTGCTGTGTGTGTGTGGGAGGGAGGGAGGTGGGTGTCCTGGGAGGGACGGCGGAGGGAGGGAGGGGGGGCCGGGGGGGAGGAGGAAAGGGGTTTATCGGGTGGTGGGAGCAAGGTGCGTTGCGTTTTGCATGAGCCAGGTGCACAGGGCTAAAGCCCTTATCCTGGGAAAGCAGTAACATCAATAGAGCACAAAGCAAAGGAGGGGGGAGGGGTGATTAAGGCCAGCGACTTAGCACACACAGACACCACACACACACACAACACACACATCAGCACGACTAACACACACACACACACAAACACACAACACACCCACAACACACCAGAGCACACACAGGGACCAGATTTCATCTTGACAACACTTGGCGGTGGACGGCTTGACTCGAAACAGCACACAGAAGTCCTCGCTGCTGAGAATTGTAATGTGATAGTCTTGTGACGCTGCCTCCTCCACCGTTAGCGATAAAGAAAACAGACACACAATATATCCACACACATACAACAAACCATCCACCACACCACTCCTCTCTCACTCCTGCGCCTCACTTAACGACCGACACACACACTCAGCACACAGATGAGTGCTATGGTTTAACCATATATATCCTTTGTCTTTCCCCTTATGCATAGCCACTCGTTCCCTTTTCGCTTGCCCACACACACACACACACACACTACACACACACTCAAGCTACACCCAACAAAACACACGAAGGCAGGACAGGCAGCGATAGCGCCCAGAACAACTGATCTCCACATTACAACACACTGAGAGCATGTCGAGCACACAGATGTAACTAACAACATCAGTGTCACATCACACACACACAACATCATCACTACACTTAGGTTGCATTGTGTTCTCTGTGTCTCATTGGGAACAAAATCAAGAAGGAAGTCAAGAAAAGCCTCTCCAAGGTCCTGACTGCTGAACTACTAGAGAGGTGGAGGGAGAGATGGTAGAGAGAGGTGGAGAGAGATGAGGATAGAGGGAGAGAGAGAGAGAGAGACAGAGAGAGAGAGGTGTTGTAGAGAGAGTTGGTAGAAATAGACGAGGTGGAGAGAGAGAAGAGAGAGGGGGATGCGATGGTAGAGAGAGAAGTGTGGAGAGAGAGAGAGAGAGAGAGAAGAGAGAGAGGTGGAGAGAGATGAGAGGAGGGATGTGGAGAGAAGAAGAGAGGAGAGAGCAGAGAGGTGGAGAGAGATATAGAGAGAGCAGAGATGGTAAGAGAGAGAGAGGTGGAGGAGAGGTCCCACAGCATGCATAAATACGTGGATGGTTAGTTATGTCTTTACAAAGGCAAGCGTTGTGTTGCTCAACACAATTTAGCCATTGTACACATATTCATATTTAGTAATTATAAGTCTGTTTTGTTTAGGTAAACAACAGTTTTCAGTACCCGGGTGTTCTCATTTCTTATGGGCATGACTCACAATATTCACAACAAACTCTCTCTCACACACACACACACCACACCACAACGCACCACACACACACACACACACACACACACGCACAACACACACACAAAGGGGTGATTCACCAATAAAACCACGGAAACAATAACCTACATGTGCGATGCGAGCGAGCCAGATGAGGTCCGGCACAGGCCATTTAAAGGAGTCTGTTAGCCTCGGCCAATTATCTCAAACAGCTCCCTCTCTGCTCGTGTGTGTCTGTCTGCATCGCCACCTAAGATAGCCCTTGTGCCCTGATTTAAAAAAGGGGGGGGGGGGGACGCGCGACAAGGATTTCAGTGTGTGGGGGTGATTGAGGAAGCTAAGTGTGGCATGTAAGGACTTACGCAAATAAAAATAATGGTGATAATATCACAACATCTTCCAATTCATTATAATCTAGAGCGACTGCAAATGACAGGAATTTTCTCATACATTCCTCACTTCACTCGATACTGGCATCATGGAGGCTTATAAATGGCTTTGCCGCCTCTTTTAGGTTGCATGTAGGAGTGCATGGAGGGTTTTATGTTCACTTTAACTTAACGAAATCACTAGGTGACGAATTCATAGCCAATTATGAATTCGTGGCAATTGTGGAATCATACGCTACCATATCTCGCAGAAAGCCCTTTGGATGAGAATTGCTGTTTAATTAGGCGGTAATAATTTCAATTTTAAAAAAACGCGATTTACCGCTTTGTTGATATGATTTTTTGCTCGGGACCTTTAGATCTTGTGTGCGCTCTGAGTCAATTATGGGCAAGAAACGGCCACTCAACAATCTTCGTGGTAATTGTTATGAACTTATGATCGCTCGCTACTATCTTCGGGTCTCTCTGGCGAGAAGCTCCACCACTCCTTACCGTTCCACTTTCCATTCCGCAGCATCAACACACACTATCCCTTTCCTAAGCAGCGCCGTAAAACACACATTGCAAAGGAACCAGGAAGGATCTCTCTCACACGAAGACGCGCGCGACCACTAAGAATTGTAAAAAACAACCATGACGAAAAATTAAACCGATCCCTTCACCATTCGCCAGCATAAGACGCAAAACACTTCGAGGGAAGAGTAGAAACAGGAGACTTAAACAAAAAATCACAGAGTCGGGAGGCGAAACGAGGCGCTTGTTATAATATGACATTCGCTATCTCGCAGGTAATCCAGTATTACGGGCGTCCAGAGGTGACATGGTGTTGCGTCGGCTGTGGGCGGCCTAGCCTTATGATGTGTTAGCTCCTGTTGTGGTTGTTCGCTCGGCCTTTTGGCTGGATTTGTTCGAGTTGGGGGTGGGAGTGTGGTCGGCGTCGGCTGTGTGTTGGGAGTGTTGGTGATTGCTAATTTAGTTAAATTATCACTCGTTCCTAATTTGTTCTATTGTACTGAGATGGCTCTTGTTGTGTCGGGTGCGGGTGGGGCGTAAGCTGGGGTGGGCTCGAATGTGGGTGTGTTCGTGGGTCTGCGGCTGCGGTGTGTGTTCGGCGTACGAAGGGGAGGAGGAGGGTCCAGCGAGAAAAGCGGAGAAAATTATGTCTACTTGCATTCAGCCAACGCTTGGCACCCTGCTCCGCTGCCGTCACTCCTTCCCCGCGGCACTTCTTTGCAATGGCCATCGGTTAGGCCCTTACAGGCGACGACACGGAGAGCAACCGGCGACGCACCACAACACACACACACACAAACCCACACGCGCTATACACCGGTGACACTACTGATTGTTTTGGCACTTCAAAGCTACAATAATCTGTTTGTCGCCTGTATCTCTCTGTCTCTCTCTGCTACTTATTATCTATCTACTACTTACTACCTTACCTACCTACCTCTACCTACCTACCTATCTATATCCTATCTATCTACTACGTATTCTATCTATCTATGCTATCTATCTATCTATCTACTATCCTTCGTCACGTCATCTATCTGGTATCTATCTATCTCTATCCTCTATACTATTATCTATCTATTCACTATCTATCTTTTCTGAATTGAAGTTAAGGTGAGAGGGGAATGGAAATGTCAAACAAAATCAACAAAAGCAATAGAGGTCTCAGTTAGAATACTCAGAATGAGATCCCAGTGGATCACATTATGCGCACTTGGACAGTTTTCACAGTTCTGCAACTACTGACCTCAACACACACACTACACGCAACACACACGCACACACACCACAACACACACAACAACAACAGAACCGTTTTGCCTGCGGTTGTCATTCGTCTATCCGAATGGCCTGAGCATCTGCTTTGGCCCCTGTCGAAAGGCACTAACCTTCCACATCACCTCCCCCGACACGACACACCACACACACACACATCAACACACACACCCAACGCAACTAAGTCTCGTTGCAGGTACCGATACGGACGCCAGTATTCTGGATAAGCTGATCAAGTTGAGCCGAAACGATAAACGCTGATAGCCCACACACAGAGACAAGGAAAGACATGGCCATGTGACGAGATGCGGCGGACGCTCAATTTTAATTGAACTCATTTTATTGTATTGAAATGTGACCACGTGAGCTTGGGGGAGGGGGAGGGGGAGGAGGGGGAGGGGAGAGGTCGCATGGCTCTCCCGAGAGCAGTGGAGGAGAAGCAGCAGAGAAAGAGGAGGAGAAGAACAAGAAGAAAACACACATCACACACATTACAACACCCATACACACATAGCAAACACACACAGCACGACACACAACACACACAACAACAAACACACACAAAAGCACACAATGTAAAACACAGGCACACACACACCACCAACACAAGTACACAGGCACACACACACACACAACACAAACGTACATCAAACAATAACAAAACACCACACAACACACTCCACAACCACACACGACAAAACACTGAAAACACAACAGGTGAATGGGTGTAGGGAGGAGACGGACAGGCGGGTGAGTGGGGGGGGGGGGGGGGGGGGGGGGGGTGGGGGCGGGTGAACTGCAGGCTGCAGTGGGGACTGGGGTGGGGGGTCCTACGGAACTCCCAGAGACAGCAGAACACCTTCCTCCTCCCCTCCCCCTCCCCCCTGAGGGTGACACGTAGGGGACTCAACGCTGTGGCGATGTGTGTGTGTGTGTGTGTGTGTGGTGTGTGTGTGTGTGTGTGTGTTGTGTGTGGGGTGTGTGTGGTGTGTGTGTGAGAAGCGAAGGAGTGGAAAACACGCTTTACTGGCTGGATGAGAGGAGGGAGGTTTGGGGTGGGGGGAGAGAAACCGAAGGAGGTTAAGCAGGTGGGAGGTGGAGGAATGGACGCAGGAGGTGGAGGAGGAGAGAGGAGGCGAGAGAGGAGGCGCGAGAGGAGAGAGAGAGAGGAGATGGGAGCATGTTGCGTGTGTGTGTGTGTGTGTCGTGTGTGTAATGTGTTGTTGTGTGTAGGGGGCACACTGGTAGTGGGAAGATGTCTGAAAGCGCCGTCTGCTGTAACAGCGGGCGCGTCTCCCTCGGGGGACGGACGGGGATGGAAGGGTGTGGGAGAGTGGGTGGGGGGGGGTAAGGGGAGGGGGGGGGGGTAAGGGGGTGCGTGGCGTGGCTCCTTGCGTGAGCTCAGGACTGCGCGCGCATGCAACACGAGATGCATGATGCATGTGAACTCTCTCTCATTGGTATGCGAGTGTTGCATGCCTCCCGCACATAGAAACAATGAAAACACACACCACAGACACCTACACACACACACACACAACACCACAACACACAACACCCAATCAACCACAAATGCCACCACTCCCGGTGGTAAAGGGTGCCTGACAGGTCCAGCTAAATTATGTTTGCAGTGGACCGCAGAGCTTGGCGGACATTTTGCTGTCCAACACACCGGTAGGCCAGGAATACACACACACACACACACACACACACACACACACCAACCCCCTACGTGCGGCACGCACACAAACACACACAGAACACACACCAC
>PIJE02000822.1:77500-81463 GCA_002895965.2 Coryphaenoides rupestris | reverse complement strand
CTTCCTGAAAACAAACAAAACAACACACACACCACACAACACACAAACAAACAGACATCACCCATACACATTCACATTCGCCGCTCGCAGGCAGGAGCAGCAGCACTGTAAGCTCCAGCACGGGCCTCCAGCGCACCGCGCCTCCAGCGCCACCCACCCCTCCGGATTGTCCTTCACCTCGACAAAATAAAAGAGGCAGGAAGAGGAAGAGGAAGAGGAATGGGAGCGGGACGGGAGCGGGAGGCAAGGCCAGGGGATGAAGCTCCCCCATCCTGTGTACTCACAACACCTTTTGTATGGCAGGTGCGTCTATGATGGCAGAATGATTCAAATCCTCCTGCTACTCTTGTGCTTTGTTGTGTGTGTGTGGTGCGTGTGTTGTGCCGTGGTTTTTGTGTGTGTGTTACCACATTCGCCAACAACCAAACCAACCAACACAAACCAACCAACCAAGCCAACGCGGTGTGGAATGAAAGAGGTTCATGGCGCACATGATCCTATGCCCTCGGGCAGTTGGGGCAAAACGCGTGGGGGTTTGTTATGTGCCGTGTGTGTGTGTGTGTGTGTGTGTGTGTGTGTGCCGTGTGGTGTGTGTGTGTGTGTGTTGGCAGTTGGCAAGTTTTGTGCATACTGTGCTGACAGAGTCTGTGAATCCTCTGTGAAATCCTATGTTTTTGTTTTAATGCATGTGTGTGTGTGTGGTGGTTTGTTTTTTTTACGTGTGTGTTGTTTGTGTGTTTGTTTTTGTGGGCTACACACACAGGGAAGATTAAAAGATTAAAATATATATGCCGTTGCTCATGAAGATTAATCCCATTCCTTCATCATCATCATCGAGTCGTTCTCCTTTTCTTTATGATTTTTTCTCTCCACCCACCCCTCGCGTTCCTTCTCGTCTTCCTGAAAACAAACAAACAAACACACACACAAACACACACACAAACAAACAGACATCCACCATAACACATTCACATTCGCCGTTCACAGAAGCAGCAGCAGCAGCAGCATCGTAAGCTCCAGACACGGGCCTCCAGCGCCACCCGGCCCTCCAGCGCCACCCACCCCTCCGGATTGTCCTTCACCCTCGACAAAATAAAAGAGGCAGGAAGAGGAAGAGGAAGAGGAAGGGAGCGGGAGCGGGAGGCAAGGCAGGGGATGAAGCTCCCCCATCCTGTGTACTCACACCTTTTGTTATGCAGCGTGCGTCTATGATGCAGAATGATTCAAATCCTTTGCCACTCGCTGCTCTCTTTGTGTGTGTGTGTGCGTGTGTGTGCGTGTGCGTGTGCGTGTGTTTGTGTGTGTGTGTACCATTCGCCAACCAACCAACCAACCAACCAACCAACCAACCAACCAACCAACCGGTGTGGAATGAAAGAGGTTCATGGCGCACATGATCCTACGCCCTCGGGAGTTGGGGCAACGCGTGGGTTTGTATGTGCCGTGTGTGTGTGTGTGTGTGTGTGTGTGTGTGTGTCTGTGTGTGTGTGTGTGTGTGTGTGTGTTGCAGTTGGCAAGGTTTTGTGCATACTGTGCTCGACACGATCTGTGAATCTCTGTGAATCCCTATGTTTTTGTTTATGCATGTGTGTGTGTGTGCGTGTGTGTTTGTGTGTTTGTTTGTGAGCGGTGTGTGTGTGTTTGTGAGCGTGTGTGTGTGTGTGTGTTTGTGAGTGTGTGTGTGTGTGTGTGCGGACATATGGCGAAAGACACACCCTGCTTTTTTCTACACAGGTTCACCTTGAAGACCCAGTACTCTCTCTCTCTCTCTCTCTCTCTCACACACACACACACATACACACTCTTCTGTTCTCTGTCCTGTGCTTGGAGCTCAGGCATGGAGAGGAGGAGGCGGCAGGTTCCTCTAGGATGAAGAGGAGGAGGAGGTCCCTGCCCGAGACGCCCGCCTTCATCCCCCCCCATCTCCCTCCGAGGGGGGTGGGGGGGGATCCCTGCGGATCTGCATATGAAACAGAGATGCCCCTCGGCCTTCGGCGGCAGCCAAACGCGCCGCTTTGCATCCGCTTACGAGCTCCTCTTTGAGGCCGCGTGCGAGCGCAACAACAAAAAAACCTGTCAACACACGAAGCCGGAGCCGATAAGTGCCGCACCTTCAGCTTATCAACCCACAGTCCCCGCACTTTACCACAGCGCCGTGATGAAATCCTCCGTATGTAAATGCTGCGTTCGGGCAAAAACGAGAGAGCCATTTCGAGTGCTTTATTGGTATTGATCGAATGATTTGTTGTTCATTAGGAGTGAATGCACACGGAGCCTGCGGGGGGAGGGTGGGGGGTGGGGCAGTGGGGGGGGGGGGGGGGGGGCGTCGGCATAAAAGCGCATTCAAATAGTGAGCGTTCACAACAACAGCGGCGACAGCATGCAAGATCCTCGACACAGCAGCTGGCTGGCTCAACGGTGTCAGAGGGCGGCAAGGAAGGAACGCACACACACACACACACACACACGTGCAGCCACACACAGACACACACACACACACACACACACGTGTGCACACACACGCAGACACACACACGTGCATGCACACATACACACACGCAGACACAAACACAGACGCAGACACAAACACACACACGCAGACACACACACACACACCACACACACACACACACACACACACACACACAACAGCTGCCCACACCAACCAACACACACACACACACACACAACATACGCGGGCGTTTGCAGCCAGACGATGGTCATCAAGGCTGCGGATCAGCAGATTGCCACGCATCCAGTGTGGACGCAATCTCTACTCTTTGCTCTTGTTGTCCACAGATGGACCCACAACAGTAGGCAGCGCCTCAAAGGTTGGTAACTAGGCAAACAAAACAGCGCATAGCGACAGAAGGCGAGGAGAAAAGTTGCAGCAGACGATGCGAAGAGGCACAACTTGAGCGCAGCGGTGGTGGAGACGTACCAGTCCGACGATGGTTGTTCTTTATGTCTCAGGCACAAGGGGTGGGGTCGCCCACCCATTATAACGTGGCATCGTTTTTCATGTATTCACATTTTTTCAGGGCTGACACGCACGCTAACACACACACACACACACCCTACACACAAGTACAACTATTTAACACACCCACACCCACCACACACACACGGACACACACACACACACGCACACACGCACACACACACACACCCATAAAAGCGACACACTCTGATGAATTGTGCTCCTCAATAACATTATTAGTATATCATTACATAGTCCGCCAATACGGTCTCTAGTTATCGTCTGGGGAGATGCAGGACCCAGTACCACCTCCCTCGCAGGGTTATTTATTGATCGGTATGAATATGCTGGTCCTTTATCGGTGTGTACGGAACTCATACACGTGTTTCCACTGGGTTGGGCTCTGTCCCAAATCTGTTCTAATCCTTTTTTCCTCCGTTCCTTTGTTTACATGTCTACATAATTCCCGAGGTACTACACTAATATCCATTTAACGAACGATTACGCCCTCTTCTCTTTTTACCGTGTGTGGCTACAGTATATTTTGCATTGCTTCTGAATTTGGTTCTGTGACGCTTTTTGTCGTTTTAAAGTAAAAACACAAAGCTGAGGAACACATTTTTCTCTCCTCCTTGTCAGCTTTCTGTCGGTTTGTATGTTACGGTGTGGAGGCCTAACTCTTCATCTGAATGGTTTCAATGCGGAAAAACCAAATGGAGCCACAGTTCTGCAATCTCTGTCTGTGTTCTGTCTACTGTCTCGGTCTCTGTTTCTCTGTCTCTCTCTGTCTCTGTCTCTGTCTGTCTCTCTCTCTGTCTGTCTCTCTCTCTGTCTCTTTCTCTGTCTGTCTGTCTCTCTTTCCCTAATATCACAACATGATCAGACCAATCAGTTCTAGGCGGAGGGAGTTTCGGTTCATTATGAACAAGGAGCCCCTCAGTCTGCAGAATTAGCTATTGACCTTACGCCGGGAGTTTGAGTGA
>PIJE02000822.1:70000-72500 GCA_002895965.2 Coryphaenoides rupestris | reverse complement strand
TCTCCTTTCTTCTGTCATGTGACATATTTTGGTGGCCGGGCTTTGTATGCAGACCCAGACAGAGAGGGACCAGCTAGTGTACAGTAAGACGCCGCTGGAGACTCAGGCGTGAACGAGTCCCCGCTGACTGGTGTTGAACGCAGCGAGACGGGACGCGTGCTGGTGGGACCGCACACAGGGGTCACCAGAGGTCACCAGGCCACGGGTTATGTGCAGTCATCACATGTAGCACAGTGGGTGGTAATGGCTGTAGTGCGTGTGTGTGTGTGTGTGTGTGTATATGCGTGAATGAGTAAATACAAGCGTGTGCGCTCGTGCGCAAAAAAGAAACCTCACACACACACACACAACACACACAAGCACACATCGTTTTTTTATATTTTTTAGAGCCTGCATGAAGACAGATTGATATGGAAAAATGCTAATTACTACGTTATTGTTTTTTTTCTCATTATGATTAAATAGTGTCAGAAAGAAATAGCAAATCAAACATCAAGTAAGGCTTTTTTGTGTTTCATGAGGCTTTCATTGTAGACGCTTCATGACAACTTCGAAGGCAAATACAATGTTCAACTGAGCCTCGTCCTGCTGGCGTCAATAGGCACATATTTGATGTGAAAAATATGAAGGCGAATATTATAATCAGTGTAGCCATTATTCAAATCCATACTGTATTTAATTTTACTCTTATTGAATATACCGGATAAGAGCGAGGGGAGCAATTGTCTAGGGAACATGCGAGAAATTATTTTAATTAAACACAATTATTAAAAATCGCACAAATAGTGCTAATTTATGGGGTGGGCCATTTTGTTTTTCAATTAGACCATGTTTTCCCGGGGGAAAGATTTGCTTTAGGAAATAAACGTAGATTCATGTGCATTTAATGAATAACCAGCAGACGTTGTGCGGTGGATATGCCAAACATACATTTCTGAGAAAGCGTTGTTGTTTTTGATAGCATGTATTCTCTAATTGTCTTTTGAATACACATGCACTTACATATGCAATCTCTGGCATATAACCCCAGGGATAATGCAACGCGAACAGTGGGAAGCCAAGTAACGATTGGGTGCCATGAAGGGAAACATATTGTTTTGCTTTTGAATAAATATATATGCTTTGCTGCTCTTCAGAGTGCAAAAATTACACCCACAATGCAACTCAACATACACAATAAAGAAGGAATAAGAAACACATGAAGACTTTGTAAAACACATATAAACACATTAAATGTACCATGGACGTAGCAAGAGACTCCACCAATAATATCGCGTTGAGGCTGCTGGTGTAACTCAGGCTCTTGAGATCTGAGGTCGCCACACACACCACACACACTCCAGCATGCCGAAGCGACGTTCATCGTCGCTGACGTGGCCAGTATCCTTCTCCAGCATGTCCCAGTACACCGTACCCTATCCTCCGAGCACCGTGTGTGGCGTTGCCTTGCATGGGATCCCAGAGGACGAGTTTCGAATCGATGCGTTCGGGACGGGGCAATCGCTATGGCCGGCAAGCCTCGGTCTCCTTCGATGCACCTTTGTGGTTACCGGTGGTAGACCGGAGAGCAGAGGTTAACGTTGTGCATGTTGTTCCATCCGTGAGATGCCCCTGGCTGCACGGAGGAGGATGGAGGAGACGGCAGTAGGCAAACCACAGTCGCGCCTCCGCCCGACTCACGCCCTGGAAGGTTTGGACGTTCATCCCATAGCAAGGATGAGGTTCTGCTTGCAACTGAGCAGTTTCATCTTAGGGTCCCTCCCCACCTCAGTAGGTTTGAAGGGGCGTCTTTAGCAGGCCAGACTGCTAAGACACGCTGCATCAGGGTTCCTGCAGCTGCTTTTGTGTCCGTGTTTGCCATCATGAAGGCAGAAGAAGAGCATCGGGCATCGGCTGTCACTACTACTACTACTACTTGCACCTGAGGCCTCCTGGCATCTGTTGGGACTCCAGCTCTAGCCAGTGTAGGGACATACTACTGACCCGCCTGGCAATGGGGGAATTGGATGCAGTTAACGTGTTACCCAGGACACACATATTAATGCACAAACTTAAATATATGCAAGTCTGGGTGAGAGGTGACAAGAGGTATCTGTTTTCAACACTCTGCCATAGGCCTAGTTAGTGGTCTTTTCTCTCTTCTGTCTCATTCTTGACATCCTTTTCATCCTGTCTGTCTGTCTGTCTGTCTCTCTCTGTATCTGTGTGTATTTCATATCACTGATAGAGGTATTGAATAATTAAGAATCTGACAAATGTAGGATTTGGCCACAAAAAAAGAATGTGGCCGATCAAATGACCACCATATTATTTTGATCTGCAATCAGGACTTCTATGTGCATTCTATGAGGATGGATAGCCCGAAATTAGATGAATTTCTCCATTTCATTCATTTCTTTCAATTGTATACCGGTAGTAGCTTTCATGGGGCACTGAAAGCTGCAGCGTGGATTAACACATGGGTCCCACAGCTTGTGATATGACAGAGGAGGGTACAGAG
>PIJE02000822.1:55000-62500 GCA_002895965.2 Coryphaenoides rupestris | reverse complement strand
GACACATGCACTGTTCCAGCTTGCATTCCCCGGCGACACACACACACTCACACACACACACACACACACACACACACACACACACACACACACACACACTACACACACACACACACACACACACACACACCACACACACACACACACTCACACACACACACACGCACACACTACACACAGAACACACACACACACACATAAGTCATGGATAATGTTTGACAACTCTGGCTTAATGACAACTTAGCTATTATGCATTGTCCTCTACCGCTAAGAGTACAGATGATTTTCCCTCCTTCCTGATGTTGGACAAGAAAGACCTTGCTGTATACTGTGTACCCACAATTCTTACTGATACTTTATTATTTATACATTCAAAGAAAAAGGTGTGTGTGCGTGCGTGTGTGTGCGTGCGTGTGTGTGTGTGTGTTTGGTGAGGCCAAAACAGTGAAGAAAATCTGTGAAAAATCTGAAAATGTCCGAGTCGTACACGGAGGGGAAGAATACAAAGAAGGCCTTTAACAGACATTCACTCCCAAGATTTTTCATTTTGAAAAGACAATGCATAAATCTGCATGCAAATATTAAATCTGTCCGTCCAAAATGTCACATATTCCGGTGTTCCCGTATTCCAGGGAAATCGGTGTATTTTACATGATAAATAGCAGCGTTTTACGAGAACGCCACCAACTTCTCCAGTCGTACCTGACAGTGCTTTTAAAAAATGCAGGTGGGAGTGAATGACAAAGAGAGAAATGAGTGAGAAACGCGGAGATGTTGAGGCTTTTGCCGATCTTCAAACGCAGGTTTTTGGACGAAAGTGTTAAAACTTTCTGATAAAGTTGATGCTTGATATAGAATGTTTTCCTTCTTCACACTTTCGTATTGGGAGGTATGGTTTCAGAGTGCCAGCCACTAACGTGCAAAAACCGTTCCACTCATCGCATTTTTCTCGGGCTATTTCTGACGGCGGACTGCAAAACATTCTAGTGAATGCGTCACATCAATGTCCAACATTCTTCATCGCAAATAGTAACGCTCTCATCTGATCAATCCTCCATCTGTTTTCATGCCTCTTCCAAAATGTCAACTCAAAAATGCTTTTCCTCTTGTGTTCTTCCTGGGTCTATATATTGTATATTATATACTTAAAGAAACTATACAAGGCTGTGTGCCAAAGGACAAAATAGACTTGAGTCGGAAATAATCCAGCTGGGTGCATGTACTGTACATTCCCTGTGCCTTTGCTCTGTTAAAAAAAAATATGATGTTATTTATTTTTTGGGCCACAACTATGAGCCAAACTATTAGCAACGATACTTAGATGACGACTAAGACAACCTTAAACGTGGGTGATTAATTAGATGATTAATTTGTTGATTAATCAGAGATGTTTAGTTTAATTTGTTGTGCAAAACACGTTAAATTAAATACAATTTAGCGAGGGAATTGGACAAAGGGGTGTGGAATTAATCCGGAAGATGTCAGAAATGCAACATTTGTGATGCTAATAGCTTTAAAGTAGGGAAAGTAATCATAACTATCTTTATTGTTTGTATCAGCTGGAGCCTAAGTGTATTGCTTGATGGCGAATTAATCCTCTCAGGCTATTATAATGTATGCAAAACATTGACACCACTTTATTATTACTTTCTTATGTTGGGTATCATTTCAATGTCATTATTTAATCACCTAGTTTAGCTTGGCTCACCAAGTCACTGGACATCTCTGTCATCCAGTTGCTGAGCAGATATACCGTATCCAGCGGGGATATATTTAAAAGTTGCATTGTTTTTTGGAATAGCACTGCAACAAACTATCAAAGCAAGCATTGTCTCCTGAGAGACTCAGAGTCTCAAAGCAGTCAAGTCTCAAGTAAGTCAAGCCTCACAGCAGACGAGTCCAAGTCAAGCCTCCAAGTCCCGATTTCCATGACTCGAATCCCACCGAAGTCCGACTCCCAAATCGGAAGTATCCAGCTCTGTTTTGTTCTAATAAGACAAATAAAGGTCGTTCAAAACAAGTGTGTAGTGGGCTGATTGTTTCTTCTTTTAATGTTCCAATATCACACTGTTTTTCTGTATACATTTAGTTGTCAGGGCAAAGATTTGTTGTCGATTTTCAATCTATAAGTGGGAAAATAAGAGATAGTCATCGAACAAAAGGAAACAAAATGTAAATAGTAATAGTAACAGTGGCAAAAGATTCAAGCGGCAATGACGTTTCCCTCTGACGTTGGGTGCGCTTTGATCGATAACTACAGTATTTCCGCACATATCATATCACATAATACAAATACAAGTACAAATACTTTCTTTTAAATTGGAAAGGCAAAACTGGAGAGAGACAATGCACTTGAAGACCACAGAGAACCCAGCAACAATAGAGCAGTGTTGGCGGGCGCGTGTGTGTGTGTGTGTGTGTGTGTGTGTCAGCCATATTGGATTAAAGATCCCTTTGTATGGAGACGGCAGGGATGTCCTCAGGGGCTTCAACTCAAGACAGTTCACTATTATTTGGTTGGGCCGGATTTACAAAAGTGGGGGTAAAAATCTCTACCGTCTCTATTGACGGTATGCATAGTGCTTTCAGTGTTTTATATACAGTATATATATACAGTATATATACAGTATATATATATACAGTATATATATACAGTATATGTTAGATTACATTTTTTGGGCATTTAGCAGACGCATTACAATAGGTGCATTTGTCAAAAGAAAGTGACACATTATACTGCACATTATACTGCTGATGGTACATTAAGATTAGAATTTAAGCAATCAGAATTGTTAGGTTAACCCATAAGATAGCTGGGAAAGATGCCAATTACACATTTTAACTGCCAGGGTGTACAAATGGACAAGTAAGTTATATATAACTTATATGTATATATAAATAACTTTTTTTTGGTGTTGTGTTGACTGGAAAACACAACTGACTGAGAATGGCTGGGTATTGAGTCAGTGGTGAATGCACATTGTCGTGGCAATTCAATAATTGGCATCTAGGGCAATGAGATCTTCAAACTGAAGTAAACACAATACTTGTAGAGTATTTTAATGAATGCATTCACCAGAGTACCAAACAGATATTCACCTGTCCCTTTTAAACACACTTTTCACCCCACTCATGGTATAGGAGAAGTTTCCTATCTTTACCAGACCAGGTTTCCTAAGGTCAAGGAACATAATGCCAGCTGAAAGAAAGGCCTTAAATGCAATTTCCCATTACAGAAGGCATAACTCTTTGTATTACATATTGCACTAAGAATTAAAATTGTATGATGGTTTAGATAATATAATAGTCTGGAGCCATCAGGATTTCATTGTATTTCTGGTTATGTCAGTTGATAGAATCTCTTGATGTTTTCATCGTAGTTACTCCCAAACACTCTAGAGGTGGGTCGCTGTAGGTGGTAAGCGGGTGGTCCATGGAGGAATTTGCTCGATGTTATTCTGTTGTTTGCTCAAGCATAGACTCACTCTTTTACGAGATGTTACGTGGCTAGATCCTCAGACAGTGTGTGCTCGTGGGTGCAGGTACCGTGTTTCCTTGTTCGTTTCAATAGGGTTGTGGTTGTTTCGGTGTGACGGCGTCCGGGTGCACCTGCAATTCGCCTGTGGCTCGATCAGAGTGCACTTAGAACATTCTACATCACCACACACATACACAACAGGCACACAAAAAATATTTTGGACATTATTCAGCATCACATACACACTACGGCGGCGGAGGGAATCTTTATCCCCACACAGCACCAGTAGCCTAGAAATGTTCCAAACAGTCATACCCAAACACACACACCCACTCCCGCTTAACCTGATTGTTTCGACTAAGTCCGTCTGCTGCGGAGGAACTGTGGATACGCGAGCGGCGAATCAGGAACACACAGGGGGCAAAAGTCAAACTTTGGAGAAATGCAAACTTTGCCATTCCGCGGTGCGGCAGACACTTGTAGTGAAAGCTAGATGTAAAATTGGCCTAAGAAAGCCGGAGGGCCGGGGGGGGGGGGAGGGTCGTTCGGAAGTGTGCTGGTAGAGTGTAATTCGCCTCTACCTTAAGCCCAGAGTACCCTGTCACGCCTTCATGATTAATCTTCTTCCCTGATTTGGTTTGCATTGACTTGTATTTAAATGTGTCAGAGCACACACACAGATGACCTCTTTTGCGCGGGAATACTCGACACCGTGAGTGTTTCTACCAATCTCCTTTGTTTGCACGGCTACCTTTGTACGCGGTGGACATGTCTGGGGGATCACATGCAAATCAGGAGGGGGGGGGGTGGGGGGAAGGGGTGGTGTTGGTGTTGATTGCTTTTTCAAATCTGTTTATGTCTTGCCCCACTTCCCGCAAGTTTGGTTTCAGACAACGGTGACTGTCGTGTTGTTTTATTATATATATATACAGTATATATATTTTCTTTTACATATATACTTTTATTATCACCTGCCTTGAAGGAAGGAAGGAAGGAAGGAAGGAAGGAATTGTTGAAATCATGAATCACTTCTCAATGATTAATTCACACTCTCCCTCACCCATGCTTTGTGTGGTGTTGGAGGCTGGGGGGTGCATAGGGGTGTACCTCCAGGGCTGTACTCCGGGTGCCCAGAGGAGACGTGGGAGGCTCCTCCACCTCGGCGGCCCCTCTGTGCTGTTCTGCTGCTGCTGCGGTGGTGCATCGTGGGCGCCCCTCCTCCGCCATTGGCGTGCTAATTGTTATGAATGTGCCTGATGTCAGCACCTAACAAGTCAGTCCTCGTACGCGTGTGTGTGCGCGTGTGTGTGTGTTTATTTTGTAAAAAGGAAATAGACTGTCATTCTTTTCTTCCAAACTTCCATGATTCCTGCAGTATGAATAATGGAAAGTGTGCATATTAGAGAGAGAGAGAGAGAGAGACTCTATTCACAAAACCAAGCAGAGCCACCAAACAGAAATTCCATCAGAATAAACCAAATTATAAGAAAACAAAAAGAAAACTACCTCACACACTGGAAAGAATCAACCAAAAAACAGAGTAAATTAGAATGCTATTTGGCCCTAAACAGACAATACACAACGGCAGAATACCTGAGCACTGTGACCGATCCCAAACTCAGGACATCCTTGACTAGATACAGACTCAGCGAGCACAGCCTCGCCGTGGAGAGAGGCCGCCACCGGCAGACCTGGCTACCAAGAGAAGACAGACTCTGTACCCACTGCACCCAACAGGAGGTGGAAACCGAGCTACACTTCCTAACAACCTGCCACCTATACCAAGACATTAGAGATACATACTTCCCACAGATCTCAAACACCCAAAAGAATTTTGAAAACTTAACAAACAACCAAAAACTTCCATATCTGCTGGGCGAGGTACAGGAATGTGCAAACACAGCAGCAAGATTTGTGAACTGTTGAGACAGGAAAAGGACATCCAACGGAATACAACTTCCATAAAGATTGTCAATCACCTGTCAATCCCCCTTTATTATTATCAGCATTATTTTAATTTGTATTTTTTTTTTTATATATATTATATACATTTTGTATTTTTTTTTTACTTTTACTGTATATATTTAGTTCTTTATAAATATACTTTTTATTTACCACTCGCTTTGGCAATGTAAATGTACGTTTCCCATGCCAATAAAGAGAGAGAGAGAGAGAGAGAGAGAGAGAGAGAGAGAGAGGAAGAGAGAGGAGGAGAGAGAGAGAGAGAGGAGAGAGAGGAAGAGGGAGAGAGAGAAGAGAAAGAGGAGGGAGAGAGAGGGAGAGAGGGAGAGAGAGAGATGTGCAAGAGGTCTCCTGCTGTCTTCCAGAGCGGTGTCTGTAGGGAGGCCAGATTGTTAGCCTCCCCATCCCGCGCGTCTCTGCTTTCCTTTCATTCCGGCAGCCACCCGGAGAAACGATATCAATGAGCTCGCCGTGTTGTTTACCGTCTGTGAGGAGGTAGGCGCAAAAAAACAACACACACACACACACACACACACACACACACACACACACACACACACACTCGCACACACACACACTCGCACACACACACACACACACACACACACACAAAAAGCATGAACACCCACCTTTGTCTACATCAGGTAACAATGCATCGCTGTCTGTCAGGCCAACACAAAACCATCTAAAATTCACCCCTCCCTCCCCCCTCCACCACCTCCACCACCACCACCACCAACCCCACTCCACCCAACCCTGTCCTTCCTCGCTAAGATTCACCGGGAAGGAAGAAGCATGTGTGTGTGTGTGTGTGTGTGTGTGTGTGTGTGTGTGTGTGTGTGTGTGTGTGTGTGTGTGTGTGTGTGTGCGGGGCAGGGACGGGGGACGGGGGCGATATGATTTATGCTATGGGGGGCCACAGCAAGAATAGAACAATGGCCGCCGTCGTCGTCGTCGTGTTGTGGCCCGCGGGTGACAAAAGGGAAGGGGGGTCTGCAGGACAACGCAGAGAAATGGTTGAGGTGCGGCGCACAAAATGGATGCGGGGGGCGGCCAAAATGTTGCCACCGTCTGAGGCGGTACAATGTGAGATATTGTGCACCCCCCATAGCAGCAGCAGCAGCAGCAGCAGCAGCAGCAGCAATATCAACAAACACACACACACACACACACACACACACACATACACGGATCGGTGACTAACAACATTGGTTTTGTATGTGTGGGATTTTTGAAATTCTCCCAAATTCCAGTGTACTTCTAAAGCCGTCCGTGACTGGCATTCTGACAAGGTGTGCTGTGCTCATCAGCCAATCCAAAGCGGGTAGCGACTGGAAAGGGCCTGCTTCTTGTTGTGTTGCATCTGTATCTCTTTTCTTCTTGTGTGCATTTAAAAGAGCAATGTGTGTAAGACTCTCGTGGAACACAAGGTGAGGGCGCAAGTTTAGATAATAGGCCTACATACACATTTTGTACGTAGCTAGAATGTTAGAATGTTAGAATGACAGCCGTGATCACTCTGTATTGTCACATATTATCATTATTTCCATCATGCGACGACGCAATTGTGTTTATTATTATTATAATATTACTATTCCACAGTGATATATTGCTGTCTCCTTCAACAAATGTACTCTTTGTAAGTCGCTTTGGATAAAAGCGTCTGTCAAATGCCCTAAATGTAAATATAAATCAATAAACTTTGATCAGACCAGATCCTACTCATGTCAGAGTGACCCCTAACACTCCTAGCAGAACCTGACGATGCGCAATTAATAATGGATATAAACATAATGACGCAAAGTTACCTCGATAAAATACACACACACACACACACACACACACACACACACACACACTGAGGGGAGCGGTGCTGTTGTTTAAGTATTCAGCCTGTTCTGTCCGCCACCGCTGTAACTTTTGAGTTTAACCTCCATCTGACTCTTTGTGTGTGTGTGTGTGTGTCTCTTTGCAACAGAGGCAACCAGGGGCAGTGTGTATGTGTGTGTGTGTGTGTGTGTGTGGGGGGGGGGGGGGGAGGAGGGGGTGAGAGAGTCTCT
>PIJE02000822.1:45000-52500 GCA_002895965.2 Coryphaenoides rupestris | reverse complement strand
TGTGGGAGTTTGCAATAAAGCTCACTGCTGTATTCACCGCTATAGCTGTCTTAGATGTGTGCTCACACTTTGGATGTGATCCGTCAAACTTTGGATTTTACCTTTTTTTTTTACCCGTCAAACGTTGAATGGGAACACAAGATATGTTGTTGTCTATTGATGTTGTAATGGGAAATTGCATTTAAGGCCTTTCTTTCAGCTGGCATTATGTTCCTTGAATAGATTGTCATTATGACAGACAAACTGTCCACAACTGGCATTAGGGTGACTTCTTCTTTGACCAGTCATAAAGATAAGCAGCTGGGGTGAGGGTTGGTTGACCGTTAAAACCCCTCACTTCTCCTATACCATGAGTGGGGTGAAAAGTGTGTTTAAAAGGGACAGGTGAATCTCTGTTTGGTACTCACTCTGCTTAGAGAGGAGTCTGGTGAATGCATTCATTAAAATATTCTACAAGTATTGTGTTTACTTCAGTTTGAAGATCTCATTGCCCTAGATGCCAATTATTGAATTGCCACGACAATGTGCATTCACCACTGACTCAATACCCAGCCATTCTCAGTCAGTTGTGTTTTCCAGTCAACACAACACCAAAAAAAAGTTATTTATATATACATATAAGTTATATATAACTTACTTGTCCATTTGTACACCCTGGCAGTTAAAATGTGTAATTGGCATCTTTCCCAGCTATCTTATGGGTTAACCTAACAATTCTGATTGCTTAAATTCTAATCTTAATGTACATCAGCAGTATAATGTGCAGTATAATGTTCACTTTCTTTTGACAAATGCACCTATTGTAATGCGTCTGCTAAATGCCCCAAAAATTAATCTAACATATACTGTATATATATACTGTATATATATATACTGTATATATATACTGTATATAAAACACTGAAAGCACCATGCATACCGTCAATAGAGACAGATTTGTCATTTTTACCCCCACTTTTGTAAATCCGGCCCAACCAAATAATAGTGAACTGTCTTGAGTTGAAGCCCCTGAGGACATCCCTGCCGTCTCCATACAAAGGGATCTTTAATCCAATATGGCTGACACACACACACACACACACACGCGCCGCAACACTGCTCTATTGTTGCTGGGTTCCTATGTACTCTGTGGTCGTCGAGTGCATTGTCTCTCTCCAGTTTTGCCTTTCCAATTTAAAAGAAAGTATTTGTACTTGTATTTGTATTATGTGATATGATATGTGCGGAAATACTGTAGTTATCGATCAAAGCGCACCCAACGTCAGAGGGAAACGTCATTGCCGCTTACATTTTTTGCCACTGTTACTATTACTATTTACGTTTTGTTTCCTTTTGTTCGATGACTATCTCTTATTTTCCCACTTATAGATTTGAAAAATCGACAACAATCTTTGCCCTGAACAACTAAATGTATACAGAAAAACAGTGTGATATTGGAACATTAAAAGAAGAAACAATCAGCCCACTACACACTTGTTTTGAATGACCTTTATTTGTCCGTTGTTGCTGGAACAAAACAGAGCTGGATACTTCCGATTTGGGACTCGGACTTCGGTGGGATTCGAGTCATGGAAATCGGGACTTGGAGGCTTGACTTGGACTCGGTCTGCTGTGAGCTTGACTTACTTGAGACCTTGACTTGCTTTTGAGACTCTGAGTCTCTCAGGAGACAATGCATGCTTTGCTAGTTTGTTGCATTGCTATTCCAAAAAACAATGCAACTTTTAAATATATCCCCGCTGGATACGGTATATCTGCTCAGCAACTGGATGACAGAGATGTCCAGTGACTTGGTGAGCCAAGCTAAACTAGGTGATTAAATAATGACATTGAAATGATACCCAACATAAGAAAGTAATAATAAAGTGTTGTCAATGTTTTGCATACATTATAATAGCCTGAGAGGATTAATTCGCCATCAAGCAATACACTTAGGCTCCAGCTGATACAAACAATAAAGATAGTTATGATTACTTTCCCTACTTTAAAGCTATTAGCATCACAAATGTTGCATTTCTGACATCTTCCGGATTAATTCCACAGCCCTTTGTCCAATTCCCTCGCTAAATTGTATTTA
Source organism: Coryphaenoides rupestris (assembly GCA_002895965.2). NCBI lineage: Eukaryota > Metazoa > Chordata > Actinopteri > Gadiformes > Macrouridae > Coryphaenoides > Coryphaenoides rupestris. Next base: position 50,423 of record PIJE02000822.1, on the reverse strand, counting down.
ATTTTACGTGTTTTGCACAACAAATTAAACTAAACATCTCTGATTAATCAACGAATTAATCATCTAATTAATCACCCACGTTTAAGGTTGCCCGCCCGCCCGCCCTCCCTCCCTCCCTCCCTCCCTCCCGGCCCCCATGCCAAACGGCAGTAATACTGGCTGTGAATACGTCTGCGGCTACAACTCCATCCCGGCGATTGAAGGAGGACCAGGAAATGCGCGTACGCATGATTGCATTCCAAACGTAATCGCTTGGAATGCAACATTAGCGATGCGCCGTGCGCGCCATTGATCCGAGCGGCCACAATGGACTGATGTGTGATTGGCTCAGTAAGGCATCTTTAAACGCCTTTGATTATGCCCTTTGAAGGGGGAAATTTATTTTACAAAAAGAAAAGAAAAGATAAATACATTTAAAAATAGATCAGATTTTATTTTTATGCTAATGGCGCCCGGGCCTTGTGTTTCGCGTGCCTTCAATTAGCGACGCGCCCGAGCAACCGTGCCCTTTCTGCAGCATCAAGGCACGGTCGGGTTCGCCGTGGATGCAACGGACCTGATCTGAGGGACCACCCACCGCCCCCCCCCCCCAGCCTGTGTGTGTGTGTGTGTGTGTGTGTGAGTGTCCCCCAGGCTTTGAAAGCACACGGGGGGAGGGGGGGGGAACCCAGGAGGAGATAGGGGTCTGGCCTTCTTGCGTTAGACAGAATCACTTGCCAAGGCCTTGAGGATAGAGCTCGGGCATTTTAAAGGGGCACGGGACCCCGTAAAACGTTGTGTGTGTGTGTGTGTGTGTGTGTGTGTGTGTGTGTGTGTGTGTGTGACGCGTAGCGCATGCAACCATTTCTGTTCCAGCAGTCAGCCGCATCCGCTAGCGCTGCCGCTACCACCCCCGCAACACCTTCCAGCCCCCTCTTTATACATTGCCCTTACATCAGCTCACATTAAATTGTTCAATGAATTAAATAAATGAATGCTTTTATTGTGCATCCATTACGGAAATGAAAACAATTATCAGGAGTAATTGCATCACCCTATGGCTTTCAATATCTGAAATTAAAACATTTAGACAATGACTGTTATCAGCTGGGGCTAAACACTGTGTTTCTAATGTATCTGCGTTGATCTCGCAGGCGGCAAGTGTTAAATGTAAAACTCTCTGCGAGACAAGTGCGTCTATTGGTGAGGAGGGGAGTAGAGGGTGGAGGGGAGACTTGGACTTGAGTAACCGTAATAATTGGAAAATGATTTTGATAGCCTGAAACAATCTAATATATTACAGGATTTTATTAAAATAATATCAAATCAAATTAACTGCTATTCCATAATGAATTAGGTAACAAGGTAGGCAGATATTAATCGCTATCCCCTCCCTGAGGCCAGCGGCGAGTGGGAAGGGGACGAGAGAGATAGAGAGAGAGGAGAGAGCGGGAGGGAGAGGGCGAGTGGGCAAGGGAAGAGGGAGGGGGATGGGGGATGGGGGATGGGGAATGGAGGATGGAGGGGTGGGAACCCAGCGGAGGACGGTGGGATGGAGCGATGGAGTAAGTGCGGGGAAACGGCGGGGGTTATTAACTCGGCTCTTGCGGCTTGTTAGAAGTCAGTCAGTGAGGCAGTCGGAAAAACTCCTCGAGGAGCTCCTCGTAATCCCGACTTCTTCTACGTCTTTCCTTCCATGGATGCAGCCTGACCTGTACTCAGAACACCCACCACCCCCCACTCCCCACCCCCTCCCTCCCTCCTCCTCCTCCTCAGAGGAGGAGGAGGAGGAGGAGGAGGAGGAGGGAGGGAGGATTCACAGGCGGTCTCTATCTCTGAGAACAAAGGTACGCGGGCATGTCCCGCCCACATCCCTCTGGGTCCGTCCCTGATTGGCTGCTTAAAGCGGGCCCCCTCGTGTGGACCTGCGCTGTAATTAGGCTGGCGTGCCATGACTTCATTCAGGGCTGTTCCTCCCTCCCTCACGATGCCTATGGGGGCCTCGGAAGGCCCCTACATCTGGGCCAGTTGGGTTTTAATCAAGTCCAGGTCCGGGGCCCTTTGAAATCATAATCATATGGCTGGCCGGCTGAGCCGTGCCAGATATTTAATACACTCGGCCTATGCCAGCCCCCCCCTCTCTCTCTCTCTCTTCATCTCCACTGCGCTGCAAGGTTCCCCCTTTATTCCAACATGCCAATCAATTACAGCACTCTTGGACTGCAGGGGCCAGAGGAATAAGCTCTTTGGTGCAAGGTCTCCATCATGAGGCATTTCCACAAACTTGGCAGTAAAAAAATAAGAGATAGACACACACAGTACACTTCTATACTGTATATTATGTATTCATATTCATGTCTGGAGGGGGTGGGGCACCCGCAGGAGGCTTCAAACCTTCAGCTCCCTCCAGACCCAGCGCCACCCAGCCTGTAGTCAGCAGCCTCCAGTCTCCAAAAGATTAATAAAAACGGCCAAGATAAGAGCCGAGGGGGGTGGAGTGGCAGGTTCTGAGGATGGAGGTGTCCCGGCAGCAGAAGGTGGAGCCTCCTGCTCCGCCGACTTCCCCTCCGCCCCGGGAGAAGCAGCGCTAATAGACGTGACTTAACCCCGTCCGGCGGATCCGGGGGTTTTGTCAATTTAGGATCACTTTTTCTAACCAGGATTTCAGCGGCGTCGGCAGGGCGGGATTATCATTTTGCGGGCACCCCGCCACCCCTCGCGACACGCGGCACGTCGTGGCGGCAGTCTGGCCTTTTGAACCTGCGATAATGGGGGTCCGCTTCCGTCCCCCCACCCCAAAAAAAAAAAAGCAGATAAGACGAGGGACTTATCGAACGCAGTGCAGGTGTTCACAAAAAAAGTCGGGTTTCCCCCCCCCACCCCCCGAGCAAAGAAAAGGCAAAGGAAAAGACGACTTGGGCGGATTTCCGAAGGAAGACGCTCTCCCGTTGAGCTGTCTCGGCGAGGTGGGTCTGTCAGATACAGGACAGAGAGTGGCGAGACACGGAAGAAAGAGAAGGAGGAGGAGGAGGAAGAGAAGGAGGAGGAGGAGGAGGAGGAGGAGGAGGAGAGAAAGAAACGAGAGGGGCCCTACTCTGAGAAGATTAGGCAAACTTACCCTCCACAAAGTCTCACATTATCGTGCGTGCGTCACCGGGGAATAGAGCAACATTTTGACACGTTGTCAGAATGGATAGGGAGGCTTTCAGAGGTACAGGCAAAGCCCCATAAGGTTTACTGTGTTAAATATATATATTTATATTTATATATATATTTATATGTATTCATTCCCCCCTTGCCAGTTGTGGCTGGGAAGGTGGTGTGAGGCTGGGAAGTTGGTGCATTTTATCGGTTTCAACGCGACGTGACCATCAAGGAGTCAAGTACCACCTAACATGCAAAAGAAATGAAGAAAACGAAGAAAACGAACAGAAAAACATTTCAAAGTAAGAAGTGGCATCAACTGTTGGCCCTCCGAGAGTCACGGCATCAGAAGAAGTTCACACGGGGGAGAAAATCGACGACGGAATAAAACCCACAAAACAAGACCTGGCGTGGCTCCCCTTTTATTTATTATTCAGCCACTTTATTCATTCATTATATTCAACACAGCTTTTATAGCTTTATTTTCCCTGTCACAGGCAGGAGAGAGAGAGAGAGAGAGAGAGAGAGAGAGAGAGAGGGCTCAGAAAGAGAGAGAGAGAGAGAATGAGAGAGAAAGGAAGAAGAGTGGAAGAGCGTGAGAGAGAGAGAGTAAGAGCGAGATGGAGGGAGAGAGAGAGAGAGAGAGAGAGAGGCAAGGGAGAGAGAAGGAGAGAGAGAGGGCGAGAGAGGGAGATAGAGAGGGCAAGGGAGAGAGGGAGAGAGAGAGAGGGTGAGAGAGAGAGAGAGGAGAGGGAGCAGGATTAGGTTGGTCCTGGGGGAGGAGGGGAGGAGACGAGGAGCAGGCAGAGGGAGGACAGCTCGTTCCTGATCCAAGGGGGGCTTTGCAGGCCAGGGGGGTGACAGCTGCACTGTCTTTAGCCTGGATTTGAATTTGAATTCTATCTAACGATGCAGTGGCGGCGCGGACTTGGCAGGGCAGTCGGCTAATCTCCCAGACACAAATGCCTGGGCTTTTCTTGTGTGCCCTCGCCGAGATTTGAGTAATTAAAGTTAAATTGAAGGGAATAAAAAATATCCTTCTTGTACCGCGGCTGCCTTTGCTAATGCCAAGTGTGAATAGTCAGGTTTGTCCTCACAACTATAATCCCCAATGCTATTTTCTCCCCTCTCTCTCTCTCTCTCTCTCTCTCTCTCTCTCTCTTCTCTCTCCCTCTCTCTCCCTCTCTGTTTCTCTTCCTCTTTCCATCTATCTTTCAGCCCCCCCCCCTCTCTTCTCTCTCTCTCTGTGTCTCTCACTCTCCCTTTATCTTTCTGCCTCTATCTTTCAACCTATTTTCCCTCTTTCAGCCTCTCTTCCTGTGTGTGTCTGTATTCTGTCTGTCTCTGTGTGTGTCTGTCTGTGTGTCTGTCTGTGTGTCTGTCTGTGTGTCTGTGTGTCTGTCCGTCTGTGTGTCTGTCTGTCTGTCTGTCTGTCTGTCTCTCTGTGTAAAGCTGAGGTGTTCACTAGCTCTACAGACGTTGATAAGGCGAGGGCCTTTCATCTCACAGGCATCTCCTACTGGAGGGGGAAGAGAAAAAAGGAAAAAGAACGAGGGATGATGAAGTTGAAGGGGGCGGTGCAGGTGTTGTGTGTCAGTGGAACGTGCATGTGTGTGTGTGTGTGTGTGTGTGGGTGTGTGTGTGTGTGTGTGTAGTGTGGGTGGGTGGGTTGTTTGGGGGCTGAGGGAGGGAGGGGTTGCATAAAAAAGAAGACATAAAAAAAGAAAAAAAGGAGAAAAAGTAAAGAGAAAAGTACAGTGAAAGGAAAAAAAAAGGAAGAGCAAAGGGGAAAACCGGGTGCTGCTTTCAGGCATTGAGGCAAGAGAGAGAGAGAGAGAGAAAAAAGTACAAAATAAAGTAGCCGGTCTGGAGGAGTCTGGACTCGTCCGGATGAAAGTTGGCGGCGTTGGCGAGACAGACAGACCCCAGCCCACCCCCCCACCCCCCCAACCCCCTCCTCCCTTCGGCAGGCAGAGGGGCAGGTGATTATCTCTCCTTCTTCCTCTTCCTCAGGCGTGAATTTCACTCTTTCTGGAGAAGAGATTGGGGGGGGACACACACACACACACACACACACACACACACCTGTCGCTTTGTCATATATGATGGGAGTATATTGTGTGTGTGTGTGTGTGTGTGTGTGTGATGACATGGGAGAGAACTCCAGCGGTGTGGTGGTGGCGGTGGGAGGGTGGGGGGAGGAGCCCGGGAGCCCCCACCGTTATTTAAATGAGAGCACGCGTGTTGTATTGTGTACATTCTCCTGATCTCTGTGATGGCATCCGCATCGTGCGCATTCA
>PIJE02000822.1:25000-35000 GCA_002895965.2 Coryphaenoides rupestris | reverse complement strand
GTGTGTATGTGTGTGTACGGGGCTGGGGCGGGGGGGGGGGTCTCGTGCACGCAACTTGCAAATTGTACATGCCAATGTGAACACACACAGACACACACACACACACACACACACACAACCACTAACACACACACACACAACATACCATGCACACACAACACACACACACACACATCACCACGACACCCACACATGCACGTGTGCACATACCCATAGGCAAGTCCACACACAGCACACACACACACACACACACACACACACACACACACACACACAAACACCCACCTGCCCTGACTCTTACACAGTTCACACATACATATTCCGGTCACACTGGAAAAACCCCCAAAACAAGCACATACAAACACGCACATGTATGCCCCATGACCATACACACACACACCACACACACACACACACACACACACACACACACGTGCATACTTTTTGTTTCCCATTCAGGAAATCAATCGCGCGGTGGGGGGGGGGGGGGGGGGGGGGGGTGCATCCTACGTCTGACTGTAGGCACTTAGAAACCAGATCTGACTGTATTGCATTCTTTGGCAGGCCTGATGTAAAACTAACTTTTTAATACGGTGTCAAGTGTTTTAAATGTTTCCGTTGTGGCTAACGTCTGCATACCGAAAGACCCTCGCACCACGTCGAGGTGAGGCAAAACAAACACGGTTCTGTGCCCCCTTTGGACACTCACCCCTAAGGAAACAGCGCTCTTAGTCATAATTTAACTATAGGCCGCCTCTGAAACTTTCCGCCAAAGCACTTGATATAAACTATACTGATGGTATCGAGCATGAAAGTCGTTATTCACATCATGAGCTCATTTTGAACACAAGCCATAACCAATGTGCTGACTTTGCGGTTTTTCCTCCTGTTGGCGGCGTCAATGTGAAAAATTGACCTTTTCAGTGCGTTGTTCAGAACCATTCTGGGAATGTGGAGGCGGTGATTGGGAAAAAAAACAATGCTCGCCGATGGGAAAGTGTTTCTGGTCCGGGCTTCTAAATGGTTGCGCTAGTTGTGCACGTGTTGATGGCTGAGCAGTACAGAGAGAAGTGTTTCATTGTGGTGATTGAACTACTACTGCGCTCTCAGAATCCTCCTGACCCCTCACACGAGACAAATCTCTCAAATATATTGTGACGGAGCCTCTTGTGTCGGAGTCATTTCTTTAACAATCTGCAGGGCTTGACTTTGAATAAACAATTGTTTGTTGTTAAATACTCGGGTCACTCGGGATTAAGTGTACTTTTTGTGAAACACATAATTGTCACACTCATAATTGTCACACATATTTTTTTTTTTGGGGAGTTGAACGTGTCAATGTTCTCCGCTCTCTTTCACAACTTGATTTGTATGACTTGTGGCTTTTTATGCAGATATGAAGAAAGAAGGAAACTAGAAGCTGGCAGCAGGGAACTGCGGTGAGCGAATACAAGGGGGGGGCTACGGCGAGGGGGGTCACGGGGGTCCGGAGGTGAGGGGACGCCGCTGCAGACGTTCCCTGAACAAAGAGCTCTCCGCTGTTTCCGCAATGAGGAATAAATCACAATGGGCTGGAGGAATCTGTGTGTGTGTTGCACAATGACGACGCTCTGGCATTTAAAACGTGTGTCAAGGGGTTTTTTCGTTATCAATGGAGACATTCACCCAAAGGTGCTTCTGATGCCAGACTACCTACTAGGCTATCTGCCTGTCTGTCTGTCCCACCCATCCTTCTATCTGTCCATGTATCTATCTTTGGTCTGTTTGTGTTTCTTTCTTTCTTTCTTTCTGTCTTTCTTTCTGTCTTTCTTTCTTTCTTTCTTTCCACTGACAGAACACATCCACCCTCAGGACATTGAGGAATAAAATTATGCTCATTTATTTTAAAAATCAAAGATCGTTAAAAATGAATGCCGGAGCAGCATTGATTTCCTGAATTTATAGCGACGTCGCGGGGTCACTCGAACACTTTAACAACGGTAATGATGTTAAAACACATAGCATTAAAGAGTGCGTTAAGGTTTACTGCTTTGTTGACTTTACGCGAAACATGACTTTGGCGTCCAGAGGTCCCGATATAAATATATGTAACGAGTAGGGAACGCTAACGGGCTGCTATGTGAGCGTTAACTAGCATAAGCTTAGTATTATGATAACACGGGCCGAGGTTTCGCGCCGTTCGTAGCGTGCGTGCGCGGCTACAATATGAAGTGTGGGGAGATTGAGCCTGGTCTCCGTGGTGACCGCTATCCCCATCGCTAGCTTCTCAGTCGATCCATCTCCTCCTCCGGGCACCCATCCCTCAGGGCTCCTCTGCACCGCTGAAAGCCACGCGTTAAACACAGGCCCTGCTGACAGATTAGCCCGGGCCCCAGTGTACGCCTCCTTGTGTGTGTGTGTGTGTGTGTGTGTGTGTGTGCGTGTGTGTGCGCGTGTGTGCATGCATACCTAAACTCACGCCTCAAGATTAACCAGACACAGACCGTGAACCTTGACCATGACCCCTCCTGACCCCTCCAGCCCCCCGCCCTCCCCCGCCTATAGCCTTGACCCCCCCAACCCCTCCCATCTGAGCAAGTGACTGAGTGTGAGTGTGAGTGTGTGTGTGTGCGTGGATGAGGTCAGGAGGTCAACAGGTCACACCCAGGCTATACTCCCATCGGAGGGGCTCTCGTCTGGCTTAGGCTGTGTGTGTGTGTGTGTGTGTGCGTGTGTGTGTGTGTGTGGGGGGGGGCTAGCACGTTTGTCAAAAGGGATGTGGAGGAATGTGGGGGGGGGGTGGCAAGGGGGGTGGGACGGGGGGGTCCCTACGGGTTCAACACAGGGTCAGCCGGCCAGTCCGTCTTGCTGTCCGTCCATCCGTCTCATTGTGTCCGTCCGTCTGAAGTCTGACCTGCACTTAACCCCACACTCCACCACAGGTCTGTCTCTCTGTCTGTAGGTCTCTGTCCGTATATCTGTCTGATTTGTTTTTCTGATGATTTTTTGACGTTTTTGCGTGAGTGTGTGTTCAAAAACGTTATATATTTGTACGTGTTGCACCTTCACAGCGCTAGACTAGAGCTAGAGTGACAGAAAACAACTTCCTGATACCTATTTCCCCTTCTCTGTTGATCTTTGTAACATCCGATGGCATACCTTTTTATAGACTGAGTGTGTGTGTGTGTGTGTGTGTGTGTGTGTGTGTGTGTGTGTTGGCTCAGTTATATCCGTGTATTTGTCAGATCAACTCGCACATACTACACAGTGCCTTCTTTTAACCATATGGGCATGAATGTTAGTCAGAGGTCATACATGTGTGTGAATGTGTGTGTGTGTGTGTGTGTGTGTGTGCGTGTGTTTTGAAATCTCGATGTCTCACATATACGATCGTACGTCAGTGTGCACTGCGCGCGCACACACACACACACACAGACACAGGCGCACACGCACGCACGCACACACACACGCGCGCACACACACCCTACTCACATGCGGATGTACATGTCAGGGGATTTAACACTGTCCCCGAGACGGTGGCGGTAATGGAATTCAGCGACGACAGAAGAAGTGAATCTATCACACGGACCAGACGTCTGCGCGATGTCAGTGCAGATTACGCCCACGTCTGACTGGGCTTCACCTGCGTGTCTAAAGTCATACTGGGGTTGTGTGTGTGGACATTTTGTTTTATTCACTAATCCTCCCGCCCCTCCCCTCCGCTCCATCTACGTTCCATAGCCCTGAGGTCACATGACCAGTTTGACATGACTCTGTGTGTGAAGATCAGAAGTTTGTAAACTCACGTCTGTTTGCCAATCGTATCTCAGCACAGAGAGCTTACTTAGAATACAAAAAAAAGGAAAATCATTGATAAAAGGGTTGGTGAACGGTAGAATTATAATGGTGACCTTGTTGCTACCCTGATTCCCTTTTCTTGTTATTTTTGTCTTTATTTCGACAGGCTTGGTCCTGACACTTGAGACACGTCCCCTGGTGTCAACTCAACCTAACCTGAACTCTCTGAACTATCAAGATAAAGACATGACCTTCCCAATTCCCCACGTTACCTTAACTTTTAATTTAAATGCAGCCCTCTAAAAAGGTTTTTTTTTTTTTTATAGAATATACCCCCTTTCATGAAATAAGCCAACAAAGAAGATGAATGATTCATAGAGATTTGCTTGCTATCTGCTTAGCTTAAATAGATACATACATATATTCCTCCTACATCAACAAAGTACATACAGTATATCTACCAATTACGATGTTTACATGTATAAGAATATACATATATTTAGAAAATATGACATTTGGAATGAGAAGTGCCTTTTCAACACCGTCTGCCTCTGACAGAGTTCATATGAAACCAACAACAACACACACACACACACACACACACACACATTTATTGAATGTTTTATTGTCAAGAACTGTACTCTATGATACACAAAAGAAGCATCGTTTTCAGTTCTCTCCTGTAATAAACTGAGCATCAGAAACGGCAATTATTCAAATTATTTGTAAACTTCCCATTGTCATTTTCAATGTCAGTATTTTTGTGTGAACTGCACCAATCAAACAGAAACAGCATTCCTAATCAGACGTGGACGTCTCCGTTTTATTCATATTTTGTATTGCATTCTCGTGTTTGTGCTGCATCGGTGTACTCACGCGCACGGGCGTTTCTCCATAAAACATATTAAAAACATTCCTGAATATCTGACACCCGATAATACTTCAAAAGTATCAATCACGATACAGCTGCATGACAGCACGTCAACCATTCCACACACACTAACACACACACACACACACACACACACACACACACACACACACACACGCACACGCACACACGTACGGAGAAAGGTTCATCCGATCTTAAAAGCATTTCGACAAGAAATCAAGGTGAGCCAAATGTCCATGCATTATTAAGGGAGAGGTGTAATGTTCGGCCGTGGCAGTGTGCTCAGGGGTTCAGAGGAAACTGTATTCCCATTGTTAGCCTTTACGGAGCATGTATGGAGAGCTGTGTGGGCACGTCACTCCTAACCTGACACGCCGGGCGGTTTGTTTCACTGAACCATCTGGGAAGTTGTCATTGGAAACCGTTTGGAAAAAGGGGCGGGCGGGCACTTTCCAAAAAAAATCCTTGTCAGGTGATTGGATGAAACCATCTGTCTATCGCCAATGCTGTTTACGACCAAAAAGTTGCATCCTGATGTCGTCGCACCGAAACCACGCCCCCGTAGACGCCGGGAGGACGCCGATTGGTCCGAACCGCTGGGTGTTCGGGACACAAACGAATAGCTTGACGCCTGGCCAGACCAGATCTGAAGAGACAAACTGGATGTGAACTTGTGTGAGATCGGAATTGTCTCACAAGGCTTCGTCACTGCATAAGAATCAGAAGAATTTACATAAGAATTTGATGCATGCCTCCTGTCCTGCTCCAGACGTGCTTCCAGAAAGGATTATGGAATTGTTAAGTGTTAAATGCTTTTGCACCCGAATTAGCGGGAAGTGCGTTGTGGCCCTGCGTTTCATGTGAAATTTTCATGACACCTCGTTGCTTCCACTCACGACAATAGCCGTCTCTGATTCAAGTGTTTGCGTCTATTCTTTGAAATTCATTGTTTGCGTCTATTCTTTGAAATTCATTGTTTGCGTCTATTCTTTGAAATTCATTGTTTGCGTCTATTCTTTGAAATTCATTGTTTGCGTCTATTCTTTGAAATTCATTGTTTGCGTCTATTCTTTGAAATTCATTGTTGTGCTGTCATGTGACACAACACTAAATATATAACATAAAAGAAGATCACTATGGACTTTTGCCTGACGTACATTATGTTCCAGAGAAGTCTGACTTTTTTCATTCCATCACTAGGAACTTGAGAATGACACTAACATAGGAAAGAGACATAAAGAGAAAGAGAGAGAGGGGGAGAGGGAGAGGGGGAGAGAGAGCTACATAGAGGGAGAGAGAGAGAGAGAGAGAGAGAGAGAGAGAGAGAGAGAGAGAGATGGGTATAAGCTAAAGTGAGTCAAAATATGAATTGTGTAAATGTGAATAAAAAATACAAGATGACCAGTTTTTAAATGGCTCATCCCGCCTCTCCTGTTGGAACCAATGGGTGGAGAGCAGGACTGTGCAAGGCTACTGCCCATCTTGTTGTCAGAGCTGATTTAACGGGCCCCCATGAAGGCCCCCCAAGGAGACCACTACAAGCATTTCTCAAAGGCCCCGGCTGATACGTTATAGATTATGAACACACAGTCGTGGTCGCCGCTTCGAGACAGCGATGCTGCGGACGTTACCGTGGAAATGACCGGTGACTTTCAAAGTATTTCAACGTATTGAAAGATTCTTCGCCTCTCATTTGCGACAACAATACATCTCAGTGTTTCACCGAAAAAGAAACAAGACGCAAACGTGAGCTCCACTCTCGCCGATGCTGCATTTTGACACGGCCTTCCGGTGTGACGACGCTCTGGTTACCGAGTGTGTGCTCACACAGCGCAGGGGGAGAGAGCCCATTAAACATGTGCAGGAGAAGGTGCTGGAAGACCTCCTCCTCCTCCTCTGTGCGGCGGTGAGCAGCGGTTAGGAGGAAGTCACCGCTGGGCGAGAGCACCCCGGGTCATGGCTAATGTGAGAGGAGCCCAGGTGGGGGTGGGGCCGTGGGTGGGAGGAGTTTAAAGATGTATGTCTTTGGTGGGGGGGGACGGGGGACGGGACACAGAGAATGTGTATGCGACCTGCCTGTGTGTGTGTGTGTGTGTGTGTGTGTGCACGTGATGATTATAAAGTGATTATGTTAATGTTTGCTTTGTCTGCATGTGCATGTGTGTGTGTGTGTGTGTGTCTGAGAGAGAGAGGCAGTGTGTGGATGTTTGAGCGTATGTGGTGTGTGTGTGTGTGTGTGTGTGTGTGTGAAGAGAGAGACAGGTGTGTGCATGCTCAAGGTGTATCTGTGTGTGTGTGTGGTTGTGTGTGTGCATTGTTGTTTGAGAGGAGATGTTGCATGCATGCTGTAAATGTGGTGTGTTGTGTGTGTGTTGTTAGTGACTGTGTGTGTTGTGGTGCATGTGTTAGAGTGAGAATGTGTGCATGCGTGTGTGTGTGTGTGTGTCTAGCGCTATACACTGAGAGGAGCACGCCAATCATGTGGCTGTTTAGCGTGAGCAAACGTCCGGCAAAACTGACCCCTGTGCACCAGCGCACTGAGGCGTGCATTGGTAAGGGGGGGGTGGGGGAGGGGGTTTTAGTGTCCCGGTGGTGCTGGGCCGTTGCCGTGGTGACGGTGACAACGTCCAGTGGGGAGGAAGGGATGGGGTGAGACACCACACTGGACCTCACCTTGACCCACCTGCTCTGAGAGGGAGGAAAGAAGGGAAACCAAGAGGCAAATTCTCTAGAAAGATGTTCAGCGGTGAATGGAGCACATGAGTACTGAGGTACTGGACGTCAAACACTCAACACACACACACACACACTTTAACCTTATAAAAACAGTCCATAGATGTTTGTGGATGTGGTCTTTTCACAACTCTAACTGTAACTGTAAATAGTAAGTCATGCCGATAGTCATTTTTCGGCTAAAAAGGTAGACTGGGTTAATCATATCTTTATTTGTATTGACATTCAAAATGTAGTAAATGATAGAATGCCGTCAACACTTGTTTGGTGAACTAGGCGATGAAAATAATTGTCCACACCGCGAGTATCCCACTGAACTGAACATCTGCGGCTCCGTGCATCCTGAACTGCTGTGTTCTGCTGCAGTGATCGGCTGTCCTAACAGAATATATAAGGTTCAATTGGTGATGAACAACATTTCTCACTTCTTTGCTTCTCAATGATCATGCTACCCCCCCCCCTCTATATGACAGATAATGGTAGGTAAAGACTCTATAGACAGATAATGGCAGGTAAAGAGTCTGTAGGCACACCGCTAATGTTACAGCCATTAAACACACATTCCTCGTGTGCTACAAGTCCAAGCAAATAGGCAATTTAGGCTTTTTCTGATGTCCACTGATACACGCGTTACTTATTCCACGTATGCTCATCTTATTTCTCACGATTGCCGTTGTTTTGATCTTTCGCGCGGTAAGGTTAGCATCCCGTCGCACGCGTTCCTTCATGAGTTCCCGCTGGGGTGTTCCTTGTGGAGGGTCTTCAGGGTGCTGTCAAGACGCCTGGCACCCTGATGCCCTTTACCTTCCAAACTCACTCAACTGGTAGGTATATATGTTATTACAGCCGACGGGAACAGGAAGTAGGTTTTTCTTTTTTCTGTGCTTCTTCCTGTTGACCTGCTCTAGTTAAGTGCAGGCTGTGTGCGCGGTGGCCAGAGCTGTGCCGCGGCGGGGGAAGGCGTCCATATGTATCTATAAATACATTGACTTGACCCATATGGTTTGGGACGAGCCAAATGATCCCGGGAATCCCGCGTGTCTAATCAATCGCTCCGTGGCGGCCCGGTAGCGGGGAAAGGTCGACGCCATGGAAACAGCGGAACCGGGTTACCCTTTGAGACCGCCCCCCCCCCCACCCCCCAACTCCGCCCGGATCTGCCTGTCATGCGTGTCGCCGCCGGAATGTGCGTGTGGTGTGTGTGTGTGTGTGTGTGTATGTGTGTGTATGTGTGTGCCCGGAACACACCAGCGCTGCATGCAAATGCATCATTACTTGTGATTCCTTCCTTATTTATTACGTTCGCTTCCGCTGGTTCTCTATTTTTCCCGCACACACACACACACACACGCACTCACTCACACGCATACACACACACACTCACACACACACACGCATGCTCACACACACACACACACACACACACACACTAGGATTCGTTGTCAGCTGCGGGTCATCCATAGGTCAGGTCTAGGTCTGGCATTTTCTCCCAGCATATGATGCCTGTCTGCTGTTGACAACCTTGTTATCTGTCTCTCTCGCTCTCTTTTTGCCTATTTCTCTCTTTCTCTCTCGCCCGGCGCTCTGCCTCTCCCAGCATGTTGCGTCCTCCACTCCCTTGTATGTGTGATGATCTGTCACACCGAGCCTTGGGGGCTTTAAATAATTCATGGAATAAAATGTTTATGAAACTATCAGCTGGTCTGCAGATGCTAGATCTTAACGTTTTACAAAGCCCAAAGCTCCTCCCCTCCACCCCCCACCCCCCGGCACCCCCACCCCGCCACCCGACCCCCACCACCACCCTCCTCCTCCTCGTCCTCGTCGTCCTCGTCGTCCTCCTTCGACGCACGAGAGCCGTTTTCGCCCGTGTTGCGACGCCGTTGTTTGGGCGATGAATCAGCGCGTCGGGGTCCAGCCGCGGCGGAGCGCGAGGCCTCGGCCGCCATCCATCAGTTGGTTTTCCGCAAAAGGGCATATCGCTTTATTTCTTCCTCTTCTTCAACATAATTTAACACGGGGGGGGTGGGGGGGCGCAGGGAGAAGACATCAACGTGTCTGCGGAGGTAGAAAACCCCCAAAGGTGGAGATCCTGAGAGCCCCCAAACTCTCTGCCCCCCCCCCCCCCCCCAGCCTCCCCCCCAGCCCGAGGAGAGTTATAGAGACATCACCTCTCCGGGCATGAGAGATGACAACTCTCCCTGTCCACACTTAATCAATGGCGCTGACCTTTGCAGACGGCCCCTCGCTGAGTGATTAAAGCCGAGTCACAACATGGATGTCGCTGGGGGAGCGTGGATATAAAGGCGTCCAGATGGGGAACGGAGGAGGAGGAGGAGGAGGAGGAGGAAAAGGAGGAGGAGAGCCACCTCCCACCGCTCAGATCCCCACCGTCATTTCACATTCATTCGGTCGGCGATGGCGGTGGCGCACGCCAACAACCCGGTGAGCGCGCGTGCGGCGGAGTCCGGGTGAAAAATGGCTCTTTTTTCTTTCTTTTTTTTTACTTTCTGCGCCGCCGAGCTGAGGGACGATACGAGATACTTATACGGGAACCAAAAAGGGGGGAATAAACCGATGAGTATATGAATTTGAGGG
>PIJE02000822.1:0-15000 GCA_002895965.2 Coryphaenoides rupestris | reverse complement strand
TGAATCCCACGTGTGCTGCTGTTTCTGCTCAGCCTGGCGGTTCTTGACCAAGTTCATCATGTCGTCAGTCAAGTTGAGGGGAGCATCTCATGCCTCAACAGTTGATTTTCCCCCTTCTCTGTACGTTCCACAAACCCTTTTTCTCTCTTGTAGTAAACAAACAAGCACATCGAGAGTCGGCAGAATATGTCAATGAATTAGTCATAGAACATTGTGATTCCTGTTGGCTCAGATTAAGCCAGATAGCAAATCTCTAAAGTGGGGCAAGCTTCAGTGAGTTTCAGATTTTTCTCTTTTTGTAACCATTTAGTGAACCCTAAAAGGTTAAATACACTTTTACCCAAAGACTTTTACGCAAGACTTTGTGTAAATATCAATTGAGTTAGGGGAGGGGTGGAATAATTAGTATATTGCAAGCACAATCTACAGCCATCCAATCTAGCAGGATCTGTTGGGCCTCACAGCCCAGGGCCAGGTCAGGCTGCCTCTGTATATGGTCAGGCTGCTTCTGTATATAAGAATTTGTTATTTTTTGGATATAATAAGGTTAAATAAAAAAAAATACAAAAATCACAGGCACAAGGCTATTCAAGGCAACATTCCAAGTGAACTGGGCGATCCACAGCTCACTTTGCTTAAAAGGAGTGAACTTTTCAAGGCTTTTTTCAGAGGCTGTCTATCATTTTCAATTTGTGCCAGCATATTATGCAAATGGCCAATGATTTACCTTTCCCCAACTGTTGGAGTTGGGTAAGATTCAGCATCTTGCGCCCCCAGAGACACGGGGAGCATCGGCAACAACTGCAGGTGTGTTTCACACTGTATGCCTAATGCAGCGAGATAGAGATAAGGTTGGAAATCGGCAAAGTTATCCTTTAAGGTCGACAGCACAGGGCAGGTGCAGGCACAGACGTCTTTCTTTGTTCTCTAGCCAGGCAGTGTTCTGTCCTCGTCTCCTCTGCATGCTACACCCCTCGGTGGGCAGAGTCACCAGTGACGTCTTTAGACTTTTTGTTTTTCGCCCACTTTTTATGACCACCTGCAGAAGACCGGCCTGGTTGGCTGTACAGGATGCCCCTGGCTAACCAGAGGGTTACCTGGCTTTCTGGTGACATGGCCAAGCCCAATTTAGCTGTATGCTGGTCCCAAAGTTGGTTCTCTTTGGGACCATTAAGTGTGACACGCGCTCACTTTCAGGATGCACGGAAGGCACTTAAAGAGAAAGAACACAAGTTGCTTCAGGTGGCTGGTGTGGCTAATCCACGACTCAAAGCCATAGAGAAGTGTGGAGACGCAGACTGCAACGGTGGGGTGTAGGTGTTATGTTGCTGAACCCACTCATCAGATGACATTTTTTATGTCCTGCTCGATGCTTCAGTTTGCACTTTTCTTGCAGTTGGTTTGAGGTGAAAATCATGTCCACTGTACCAGGATTCTTCCGGAGAGCACATTGGGATTTGTGAAGCAGATCTTGGGTGATGTTACTGATGAGCCTATGTAGCATGATGTTCGCCAGAACTTTCCCGGCAACAGAGATGCCCCTTTTCCACCAAGGCATTTTCAGGGCCGGTTCGGAGCCAGAGCCTAAAACGAACCAGTTCTTCGTGTTTCGACAGCCAAAGAACCGGCTCTCGGCCAGGAAAACTGGTTCGTTCTTGGCCCCAACTCTTTGCTGGGCCAGACTAAGAACCGACTAAGAACCGACTACGTCAGAGGCTGGGGGCGGGATTAGCAAGTCCGCCAAAAAACATACCCCGACAATGGAAGTGACTACTCCGATACAACCGCACCGATACCACTTTGGCAACGCAACGTTAACCTTGTAATATTCTTAGCCAAGGAATATTGAAATAAAGAGAGGCAACCGAGTTGGCGTTTATGGATGTTTAATAGCAACTGCGCATGGTACCGAGCATGGGCGTAGAATTTAGTGGGGACACTGGGACATGTCCCCACCAATTAACAGAGCACCCCCCCCCCCCCATCAGAACCGCAAATTAACGGAGCACCCCCCCCGATCCAGGAGCACCCCCATCAGAACCGCGAATTAACGGAGCCCCCCCCCCATCAGAACCGCGAATTAACGGAGCACCCCCCCCATCAGAACCGCGAATTAACGGAGCACCCCCCCCATCACAACCGCGAATTAACGGAGCAGCATTGTTTTTCTAAATAAACATTTTGTTAACATGTCTGCTTCAGTATACTTAAAGAACAGAGAAACAAATAAGATTCAGTTTTTATTTGAGTTATGACAGAACAGGTAGTAACAAAATATACAATTACAAAAACAAGATCACTCGTATCGCGATGTAGTCCGCCATTGTTCTTGTTGTGCTCGCGTTGCTGGGAAGGCGGAGACTTCTAGAGACGTACAGTGACGTAATGACGTGGGGGCGGGTTGGCTCTCGAGGCTCTCTAGCCGGTGGAAAAGCAAACCGGTTCTTAAGTTGAACCAGCTCCGAACTGGCACTAGCACCAGCCCAGAACCAGCTCTCGGTTCACGTTGATTCTTCCGGAGAACACATTGGGATTTGTGAAGCAGATCTTGGGTGATGTTACTGATGAGCCTATGTAGCATGATGTTCGCCAGAACTTTCCCGGCAACAGAGAGAGGAGCCATATAGCTCTGCTGGTTCCACAGATGGATTTGTCCCCTTGTTTTTTGTAAATGGCAACAATATTTGCATCCTTCCACTGGTAAGAAATATTTTCTTGTTCCACAACAGATACAGAATCATACTGAATTCCAATGAAGTAGCCTACATTGGACATTATTACAGCATAGCCTTGGAGCTGGTTATCCACAGCTAGTCGATTTGTGAGACTTCTCACATATGGTGAACGAGGCGTTTTCACTTTCTTTCACTTCATATTTGTTTCGACCAATTATGTTTGGCTGAAGGAAACATAATTGATAAGATAAGACAAGATAGAACTTTATTAATCCGAAGGAAATTCTTGTGCAGGTTGCATTGGCAATACAGTACAATACAACAATTGACAGAATAATAAAATAAACAAAAAAAGAAAGCGTGTAATTGGCTAACAGCAAACACAAACTTGGCCAGCACGAAGTAAAAATGTTTCCAGGTGGGAAGACATCCTGTCCCGGGGACCAATGTTTTTAGAAGAGTGTCTATAAAAGGTTTCAAATGTGTACGAAAATACATCTCTTAGAATCCATCCTCTCAAGGTGAGTGAGTTTTCTCATTGTACTGCCCTTGCAGCGCGTTCTCTAGTGCAAAGCTAGACAGCCAGCTAACATACGAATGACTTTTCTTGTTCTTTTACTGGATGCTTGATTCTTTGTGTTGTTATTTTGTAAAAACTGTCAACATTAGAGATAAAAACATACATCAGTACACAAGCATTGATATATCATTTAAGCTAAGCACTATACAACACACAACACACACACACGCAAATACACAAAGTATATTATTATATTATCCAAAGTATAGAAGTAAACGACTGTAATTGTATGATAACATCAACCATAACAAACAGCTACTGCTGCTAATGCTAGCTAGCAGAGCACATGGTTGAATCCAAACAATAGAAAATGTTTTTAGTACACAATATTCATGCATGTTCCTGAACACAAGTGTTTGAACATTCTTTACACACATTACTTACAGACACATATTCTCCAAGGCAGAAGCGTAATCCAGAATAAATGTATCAGCAATATAAAGCCACCACTGTCTCAACAGGCTTGACTGATTCCTCCTGACCAGTAGATGGCAGCACACAATATGAACCAGTGCACATCAATCAATTGTTTGAAACATTTTAACTTCAATAAATTCACTTTTTTAACGGATTAAACTTGTTATATTTATTGACTTATCGCAATTTCAATTACTAAATGAACTGCAAAGGCAGCAACACCTCTTCGATGGCAATATTTCCTTGAGGAAAACAAGGCCCTTTCAGTTTCCGCTCCAGTCTCTGTGCCATCTACCCAGAAGTTTATCATAATTGGACTGCTGGCTCCGACATTACCGCCAGACTATTATGCAGTTAGACAGGAGATCCACAGGTACAGGATACCCAGCAACTGGTATACGACAGACTGTGCCGACTCCTTTTGACCAACATCAACACTAATGGAGTCTTTTATATCGACTGGTTTCTAGAGGAAACAAGCATGGACGGAAAAGGCTCACAGATGTTGCATATGACCTTGGCCAATGCTTTGTTGGATGATGTCTAGAAATAAGGCTCTTCTCTCGTCCAAGATTCAGAGAGGGTCAATTACCGATGCCCAGCGAATTCTGACAGCCTTCCAACGTGATTAACAATGAATATGATGACTTAAGCATAGACGGCAAACACTGATGCAAACAAAGACGTTGTGGTGAACGGAGCGGCAGTTGAGGGTACACTTCTGCTCTACAACCTCTATATTTGTTTATGTTTCTGTATTGTGTACTCTGTATTCCGTATCTGTGTACGTATATGTTATATGTTTATTGTTCATTGTAAAGCGTCTTTGAGTACCCTTTAAAAGCGCTATATAAGTCATATGTATTATTATTATTATTATTATAGTATTAAACTACTCCGATACAACCGCACCGATACCACTTTGGCAACGCAACGTTAACCTTGTAATATTCTTAGCCAAGGAATATTGAAATAAAGAGATGAACCGAGTTGGCGTTTATGGATGTTTAATAGAAACTGCGCATGAGATCAGAACCGTGCAGGTTGTCATTTTAGGGCCTATACTTCTCAAGCCTCTGTCGACATATCACCCATAAGGAATCATGTGTCAAGTTAAATATGAACTAATATTCTACCTGTGTGCATAAACACTTGGGTTTGTGTTCTTTGTTGGTCCATCTGCCGACATAGCAACTATCGGTTCTAACCAACCTTCTAGGTTTAAAAGCTTTACATTGGAATTAAACGGCCCCATCTTGAGCAAGGAACACAGCGTGGCTGTGAATGTTGATTTTAAAGGGTTAAATGCGGCAACAATCATTTATCTTTAATCGCATAGATTCTATACATTGTAGACAATATTAAAGAGTTGCGAGACATCATGGCATCTCATTCATTCAGTCATTCACTCTCAAAGCTATTGGCCCATTCATTGTAGCATTATTTGACTCACTCTCACTAACTGCATGACAACTCAATATTGTTAGGAAATAGCTTCAAGAAAATAGCCGATAACAACAAGAAACAAAAAGACATTCTTTAGAAGTTAGACGTTTTAGAGTCCTTAATGGTGGCCTCCTACACATGACTCTCCGAGGTGTTTTAGAGGTTTTATTCCGGTCCTCGTATCTGAGCTAGGAGCATGCAGGCCGACTCACATCACTTAAAGCAACGCCTCCATTTTTGGAAGGAACTGATGAGAGGAAAGCAGGAAGAGGCTTGGGTCTTGGGTTCGATCCGGCACTAAGTCCTTGTTATATATCAGAGCAGCAAATTGTCCGACTTTTCTAAATAGAGTGGTCTTTGATATAACTATCGCATCTGGCTTGTCGTCAGCAGTCTATTACTAGTGTGAAGTAAACAGTGGAAGAATATCACATACAGAATTACTCTAGTTTTATTTTGAGTTATGACAGAACTGGTGTAAGTTCCAAAATTACGCCGCACTAGTCAATTTTATACAACGAAGACTCACGCATGCGCGTATTCATGTCGCAGACCATAGCTGTAATGGCGATCACCCGCGTCATGTCAGTTCTAATGTAGATTATGCGTTCACGTGTAGTCCGCCATTGTTCTTGTTGTGCTCGCGTTGCTGGGAAGGCGGAGACTTCTAGAGACGTACAGTGACGTAATGACGTGGGGGCGGGTTGGCTCTCGAGGCTCTCTAGCCGGTGGAAAAGCAAACCGGTTCTTAAGTTGAACCAGCTCCGAACTGGCACTAGCACCAGCCCAGAACCAGCTCTCGGTTCACGTTGATTCTTCCGGAGAACACATTGGGATTTGTGAAGCAGATCTTGGGTGATGTTACTGATGAGCCTATGTAGCATGATGTTCGCCAGAACTTTCCCGGCAACAGAGAGAGGAGCCATATAGCTCTGCTGGTTCCACAGATGGATTTGTCCCCCTTGTTTTTGTAAATGGCAACAATATTTGCATCCTTCCACTGGTAAGAAATATTTTCTTGTTCCACAACGGATACAGAATCATACTGATTCCAATGAAGTAGCCTACATTGCAGATTATTACAGCATAGCCTTGGAGCTGGTTATCCACAGCTAGTCGGATTTGTGAGACTTCTCACATATGGGTGAACGAGGCGCTTCACTTTCTTTCACTTCATATTTGTTTCGACCAATTATGTTGCTGAAGGCGGGGATCTATAAGATAAGATAAGATAAGATAGAACTTTATTAATCCCGAAGGAAATTCTTGTGCCAGGTTGCATGGCAATACAGTACAATAAAACAATTGACAGAATAATAAAATTGAACAAAAAAAAGAAAGCGTGTAATTGGCTAACAGCAAACACAAACTTGGCCAGCAGTAGTAAAAATGTTCCAGGTGGGAAGACATCCTGTCCTGGGGAACAATGTTTTTAGAAGAGTGTCTATAAAGGTTTAAAATGTGTAGAAATACACCTCTTAGAATCCCATCCTCTCAAGTGAGTGAGTTTCTCATTGTACTGCCCTTGCAGCGCGTTCTCTAGTGCAAAGCTAGACAGCCAGCTAACATACGAATGACTTTTCTTGTTCTTTACTGGATGCTTGATTCTTTGTGTTATTATTTGTAAAACTGTAACATTAGAGATAAAAACATACATAAGTACACAAGCATTGATATATACATTTAAGCTAAGCACTATACACACACACACACACACACAAATACACAAAGTATATTATTATATTATCAAAGTATAAAGTAACGACTGTATTGTATGATAACTCAACCATAACAACCACAACAACTACAAGTCACAAAGGCAATGTTGAGCACATGTTGTATCCAAACAATAGAAATGTTTTTAGCACACAATATTCATACATGTTCCTGAACACAAGTGTTAGAACATTCTTTACACACATTACTTACAGACAAATAGTCTCCAAGGCAGAAGCGTATCCAGAATAAATGTATCAGCAATATAAAGCCACCACTGTCTCAAGAGGCTTGACTGATTCCTCCTGACCAGTAGATGGCAGCACACAATATGAACCAGTGCACATCAATCAATTGTTTTAAGCATTTTAACTCATTAAATTCACTTTTTAATGTATCAACTTAGTATTTTTACTTATCGCAATTTCAATTACTAAATGAACTGCAAAGGCAGCACACTCTTCGATGCAGTATTTCCTTAAGGAAACGGCAAACAAGGCCCTTTCAGTTTCCGCTCCAGGCTCTGTGCCATCTACCCAGAGGTTTCTCATAGTTGGACTGCTGGCTCCGACATTACCTCCAGACTATTATGCAGTTAGACAGGAGATCCACAGGTACAGATACCCACACACTGGTATACAGTCACACTGTGCCGACTCCTTTTGACCAACATCAACACTAATGGAGTCTTTTATATCGACTGGTTTCTAGAGGAAACAAGCATGGACGGAAAAGGCTCACAGATGTTGCATATGACCTTGGCCAATGCTTTGTTGGATGATGTCTAGAAATAAGGCTCTTCTCTCGTCCAAGATTCAGAGAGGGTCAATTACCGATGCCCAGCGAATTCTGACAGCCTTCCAACGTGATTAACAATGAATATGACGACTTAAGCATAGACGGCAAACACTGATGCAAACAAAGACGTTGTGGTGAACGGAGCGGCAGTTGAGGGTACACTTCTGCTCAAGCTAGGATGCACAGCCAATAGAAAACAACCACCCAGGTAAAGCACTGTAGCACAGTAGACTTCTTCTATTTCTCAAGTTTCAAGTTTCAAGTGTTTTATTGTCACTTCACAGTTTACACAAGTATAAGCAGTGAGTGAAATTCTTACGTGCAAAACACCGACAGCCGACCGCAGTTATAAAAGAATACAAATAGAAATAGAAATAGAATAGAAAACTATATTAACAAGTTACAAAAAATCTAAACAAAAGAAAACTGTATAAGATAAAATAAAGTATACAAAAAATATTAAGGGGAGCAATACAAATATAAATCAATGTAATAAAATATACATTGTTATATTTTGACATTCACAGAATGTCACAGAATACTTCCTCAGACAGTCACACTAGAACACACTAGAACAACACTAGCACCAGCAATTAGCACCCGGACTAGCACTAGCAGTAACACTAGCACTAGCAGTAACACTAGCACTAGCAGTAACACTAGCACTAGCACTAGCAGTAACACTAGCACTAGCAGTAACACTAGCACTAGCACTAGCAGTAACACTAGCACTAGCAGTAACACTAGCACTAGCACGCAGTAACACTAGCACTAGCACCAGCAGTAACACTAGCACTAGCAGTAACACTAGCACTAGCACTAGCAGTAACACTAGCACCAGCAGTAACACTAGCACTAGCACTAGCAGTAACACTAGCACTAGCACCAGCAGTAACACTAGCACTAGCACTAGCAGTAACACTAGCACTAGCACCAGCAGTAACACTAGCACCAGCAGTAACACTAGCACCAGCAGTAACACTAGCACTAGCACCAGCAGTAACACTAGCACTAGCACCAGCAGTAACACTAGCACTAGCCAGCAGTAACACTAGCACTAGCACCAGCAGTAACACTAGCACTAGCACCAGCAGTAACACTAGCACTAGCAGTAACACTAGCACTAGCACCAGCAGTAACACTAGCACTAGCAGTAACACTAGCACTAGCAGTAACACTAGCACTAGCACTAGCAGTAACACTAGCACTAGCAGTAACACTAGCACTAGCAGTAACACTAGCACTAGCACTAGCAGTAACACTAGCACTAGCAGTAACACTAGCACTAGCAGTAACACTAGCACCAGCAGTAACACTAGCACTAGCACTAGCAGTAACACTAGCACTAGCAGTAACACTAGCACTAGCACTAGCAGTAACACTAGCACTAGCACTAGCAGTAACACTAGCACTAGCAGTAACACTAGCACTAGCAGTAACACTAGCACTAGCACTAGCAGTAACACTAGCACTAGCAGTAACACTAGCACTAGCACTAGCAGTAACACTAGCACTAGCAGTAACACTAGCACTAGCACTAGCAGTAACACTAGCACTAGCAGTAACACTAGCACTAGCAGTAACACTAGCACTAGCACTAGCAGTAACACTAGCACTAGCAGTAACACTAGCACTAGCACTAGCAGTAACACTAGCACTAGCAGCTAGCAGTAACACTAGCACTAGCACTAGCACACCATAGCACTAGCACTAGCAGTAACACTAGCACTAGCACTTGTTCAGCAGCCTGATGGCCTGACTGTGGAAGCTGTCTCTGAGTCTGCTCGTGCGTCACTTGATACTGCGGTATCGCCTGCCTGACGTCTTCAAATAGTACAGACCATGTTCTGGACGTTCTCGTGTCTATGTTTAAGTGTACAGTATGTGTGAGTTGTTGTGTGTGGTGTGTGTGTGTGTGCTTGTGTGTGTTCTTGTGTGTGTGTTTGTGGGTGTTTGTGTGTGTGTGCGCGTGTGCATCTGTGACAGTGTGGAAAGATGTGAAAGTTGTGGTAGGTGCGAGTACACTTGTTCCGAAGTCCACATCAGTCTACAGAAACACTTTCAAGTTGTCACATGGAGCTATTTTCAGTCGGACCGCACCTGTGAACTCTTGACACCTACAGTATATCTCTATCAATATATATATATATATATATCAATATATATATATGTTGTGTCTTTCTGTGCCAACGTTTCCACAACACTGTCACTGTCCTGCGTGTGCGACAGTCATCAGATTTGCTTTTTGCACCTCTGCGTTCTGGAGCCACCCGCTCAGCCATGTTAAATAAAACTACTCTAATCAACACCAACAGCCCAGCGCCCCCACCACCCCCCCGCCCCGCCCCCACCACCACCACCACCACCCTCCCCTCACACCTGCCTCCCACCTCCACCACCTCCACGTTCCCCCCGACAAAGTTGCAAACATCTCCTCACCTTCTGATACCACAAAGAGGACTTGAGCAAAGAAACAGCGACGCGCCGATAGTCATCAAGTCGCCCCCGTCTTCGCAAAACCACACGCGCCTCCTCACACATGGTCGTTACACACACACGCACGCACACACACACACACACACACACACACACACACACACACACACACACACAGAGAGACACACACACAACACACACACACACACACACACACACACACACAGCACACACACACAGAGACACACACACACACACACGCACACACACACATAGCAGGAACAGCACGACAGAGACACGCACACACACACACACAATCACACACACATAGAGAGAGAGAGAGAGAGAGAGAGAGAGAGAGAGAGAGAGAGAGAGAGAGAGAGAGAGAGAGAGAGAGAGAGAGAGAGAGAGTCAAACAAGAGAGACAAACACACACACACACAATAGAGCAGACATACGACAGAGATTCAATATATCATACACAATGCCCTTGATGTCGCACCCATCTGCCCTCAAACCACGCACTCAGATCGCACTACTAGTGACCGTCAAACCATTGAAATGGTGGACCATCATGTATAGATCCTAGCCTCTCCCAGATGGTGCTCTGAGCAAAGAGAGCACTCTTCCCGACGTGAAGAGGATAACGGAGCAACACACAGATGGAGAGAGAGAAGTGTGCCTGTTGAGACT
Organism: Coryphaenoides rupestris; assembly: GCA_002895965.2. Classification (NCBI taxonomy): domain Eukaryota; kingdom Metazoa; phylum Chordata; class Actinopteri; order Gadiformes; family Macrouridae; genus Coryphaenoides; species Coryphaenoides rupestris. The sequence continues at coordinate 4,239 of PIJE02000822.1, read as the reverse complement.
GTGAGTCTGTGTGTAACACTGGTTAGTTTGTCTCGGACACAGAGGCAGCAGCGGCGGCTGCTGTAAGCTGCCCTGCAGGAGGGTTGTGGTGGTTACCCTCGTCATCATCATCATCATGATCATGATCATCATCATCATCATCATCATCCTCCTCCTCCTCATCCTCCTCTTCCTCTGTCTCGTTGGAGTCTGCTGGGGAAGAAGAAGGGATATATGGCACACTTCAAGGGTTGTCCCATAGCACATGCTCTATTAACCGCCACGACTCCTGCTGCTCCACACCACTGCTTCAGTTTCCTTCCAAAATGTAGAATTGTATGGTAGTAAGAGAACTGTCACACAAATAGCAAACCAGTCGGGAGGTAGCGAACAGAGGTGTATTTACAAGGAATGATTCCAAGGAATAAACCCTCTGGGGCAGTCAGAGAGTCTCCAAACGACTCATTCTAATAGGTTGATCCTGGCTTGTTCCTAGGTGAAATGCCAATTGCAATGACAGGAACAGCACCATCTGTGGTGAGGTGCATGAGGATTTTAATTAATAAAAGAATGATTTAGCCAATCTCTGGTTCTTTCTGAGGATTGTGACTTATCAGGGCTATGCAACAGCAGGCAGAGACAAGACACATTAAGCATCTTTTTAGACTAGTCACTGATTTTTTGGTACATTATTGCCATCAAGTTAGACAGGTTTACTATTTATTTTAGTTTTAAGCTATCATCACATCACAAACACCCACATCTGTTATAGGCTAGAACAAATGTTGATCTGATTGATGAATGAACAGAAAGCTTGTTTTTGTTTTCCTAAACAAAATCTAGCACAATTAGCCCACCTAAGGCCAGTACTACGAAGCAGGTAACAGACAACATAAAGGCAAAAAGACAAACGAAACGGTGGCAGACGAAGAATCATCAAAAAATAGGAACGAACAGCAGAAAATAGTAAGATAAAGGCAGACAAGAGTTGACCGCACCAAAAGTTACAAACAACACATCCAGAACAATATAGATAGTATATGCATACACAAATGCCCTTTGCACATTGCTAAACAACCACACTAAGCCTCTATGAACCTGCATCAACAGGCACGTGTGCACACACACACACACACACACACACACACAACACAAACACAATAGGAAAGGAGAGAGAGAGATAGGGGAAAAGGAGAAGTTACTACAACAAAACAATTGTCCATGTCGAGTCCAACCGATGTAAAGATGTCACCAGGGGCCTGCTGGCGTCTGCTGCGTGTGACGGAGAGGTCAGAGGGCATGGAGAGTGTTGGCACGTCGCTCTCACTGGCTGGCAGAGCGGTGGGTGGGCGGGCGGGGGGTGCTGAGTGGCGCTCCAACATTTTAGAAGAGCTACAACCCCCCCCCCGCACCCTCCCCGCCCCCCCCCAAACACGTGAGGTGAACACTGTGGTGGACGAAGATGGCTTCAAATGACACTTCTCGCCTCGCCTCCTGGTAAAACCCTTCTGGCTTCCCGTGGCCGCGGAATAACAAACTGCACGGTGGACATGGTCCGTCTCCCCAGCCACAAGAGTCTCTGGCATCTTTGCATTTTTTTTTGTATGTTGACCGTGTAAAGACTCAGAGTCTCCCCCCCCCCTCCCCCCCCTCCCCCCCAGCAGGCCTGTCATCGAGGAGGAGAAGGTCCCCCCAGCCTCCCGGCCCCCCCTCCAACTCCATCGCTCAGCGAGGGATGAAAGGCATTCTGGGTACCGCCGGAGGGAGGGACGTCCTTCAGCAAGCAGTCCTTGGCATCCCCCTCTGACCACTGGGGGACCATCACTCTCTCTCCCACTCTCTCTCTTTTCTCTCTCTCTCTCGTCCTCTTTCTCTCCTCTCTCTTCTATATAATTTCCTTCCTCCCCCCCTCTCTTTCCCTTCTCCCTCTCTCAGGTGTTTTTGGAGATCCATGTTCCACTCTCTCGTCTTGCGTGTTTTGGGGTGTGTTTCTCTCTCTCTCTCTCTCTCTCTCTCTCCTCTCCTCTCTCTCTCTCTCTTGGGTGTTTTTATGGCGGTGTTTCGTTCTCCCTCTCTCTTTTTATCAAGTGCTGTTTGTTTTTTGGGGGGGGGGGGGAGGGGGGGGGGGTGTGTGTTGTGGTGTTGTGTGGTGTGTGTATATGTTGTTGTGTGTGTGTGTGTGTTGTGTGCCACATCCTTGCCACAATTCTTTGTGTGGTGTTTGACATACCAATTGCCGTATGTCACATGACTTGGATCGGACACAAATTGGTTGGAATTGGTTGAGTCCAAGCCTCATACATGTCTGTGTGTGTGTGTGCCTGTGTGCGTACGTGTGTGTGTGTGTGTGTGACAGAGACCTTTCCAGAGTTCACTGGTGGCACGCTCTGCTGGTTTGCAGCTTCACGTATATGATATGTGATGTCCATTTAAATATTTACAGCATGGTCAACTTCTGCTCTAATTGGCAAAACCCTGTGTGTGTACTTCCGCATATAACACACACACACACACACACACACACACACACACACACACACCACACACACACACACACAACCGTTTTAAGGGTTTGGTTTCACAGTACCATTGTCTTGAGACTTCCCAAACATGAATGTTTGATACGTTTATATTTTAAAATGTTTTTAAGTGTTTGCCTTCCATAATTTAAGGACAGGCTGTGGAATGCCTGAAACAGGGGGTTGACCAGAGGGGAGGAGGGGAGGGGGGGAGGAGAGGGGAGAGGGAGAGGGAGGGAGCTGGCATCCATTTGCAAATCTCCATCATTTATGGGGCTCAATGTTCACATGCCAGGGTTTGTTTCTTAAAAAAGGTTCACTTAACCCTCTTCTCTCTCTCTCTCTCTCTCTCTCTCTCTCTCTCTCTCTCTCTCTCTCTCTCTCTCTCTCTCTCTCTCTCCCTCCCTCACTCTGATAGGTGTGTGGCGTGTGACATGGTGTCGGCGTGGTGCATATGTAACAAGCTGGCACGCGGAGAGAGTGGATGGTTAAATTGCTGGCTTACAGCGGGCGCTAACTTGTTGTCATGTACGGCGACATGGTCTTCTCAGGGCCGCACAGACACGCCACTTCTAACTCTTATCACGACCCACCCGCCCGCCCTCTGACAGCCCCTGTTCATTTATTAACCCCTCGGTACAGCGTGTGATGGCGGCAGAGAATAAAATACTCTGCGCTTTTTTTTTTGTTCTTTGTGACCAGGGACATGAATACATATATCACGGTGACATTGCCTGAAGTGAAAGCTGAGGTACAGGTCATGTTCAAGAAATGCATGTTAAGTGCAATTATCCTTAGCCCAGACCGGGCCGAGCCCCAGCAGAGGGTGTGTGTGTGTGTGTGTGTGTGTGTGTGTGGTGGATCGTTGTCGCACCTTTTATTATAAACCCCTCCCGGTCCACCCTGCAGTATATATATATATATATATATATATATGGCACCTTCTGGAAATGTGTCACTATTAAGGCACTTCTCCGACGCTGGGTGTGAGAGAGAGCGTCCTGAAAGGGAGACCAGCCCTGACCCGAAGAGACCGGTCTGAAGGACAGTGAGATGGAGCACAGCGCTCTGGAAATAGAATCCCTTCCATGGTTGATTTGAATGGGACTTGTTTTTGTGGATTACGTCATTCAAAAAGCTCACCACTGATATATTGTGAAGGTGTGTGTGTGTGTGTGTGTGTGTGTGTGTGTGTGTGTGTGTGTGTGTGTGTGTGTGCGCGCCAGATTTCTATTTATGATAACACAGTGTTCTATATATTCACGTGTAATGCCACAATACGTACAAAAAAGAAAGTGTTTAGATTGTACTTTGAAGTTTCACAAATGTTGTTGTGTGTGTGCTTACAAATTCCACAGCGTCCATAATATCATCTCTCACTCAGTTGACTGCTGTAGCGCCTGCACCCTGCCTGCTCCGTTCTGGGGGCCCCCCCGCTGCATACCCAGGGCCCTTCATCATCAAAGCTGCAGAGCCTTCTCCTACCAAAGTCACGGGGGAACAAAGAGAGCTCACACTGCCCCCGTCGCCCTGGCACAGCGGGGGACCGGGGTGTTGTTTCCAGATCTGCATGTTGTGGTGCGACGTCCACGGGTACAGATGACTGTGTCACATGGTGCCAAGGCTGCCCGGCTATGAGCTTTATGATGATCAGGAGAACTTACTGTACTGATGATGACATATATATATATATATATACTACACACACTGTATATAGCATTAACATGCATTTCTTGAACAT